>JADNRV010000059.1:0-301528 GCA_015499995.1 Flammula alnicola
TTGTTGACTCAGAGTGACTCAGCAGAAGAACCCGAGTCATTTGCGTATGTAAGACCATTATACAAAAGGGCTCGATATTTCTCTTCTTTTCATCATCCCACAATGGCTCCCGTCGATGACGACTCACCTAATACTTCTGCTCGATCCATTACATCTGCCCAGTCCCGCCCTCTCCAGAGGGAAGGTGCTGTCTTTCTGCGAACAAATGCAGAGCTGGAGATTGAAGCTGCCATGCTGCACTCTAGCCCCCCACCAGAACTGTCGACCCTTGGGAAACGACCGCGTCAGGAAGGCGATTCAGCCAACGGTGGAGATACTGAACCCGAGGATGATCCTTCGACGACGCCGACACAGTTTCAAGCATTGGCGCCATCAATAAGCAATGTTACCGCGGCGAGTCTACGTTCTGCAACACGCAAGAAGCTGCGGGCAGAACAACGCGACGAATTGGAAGCGTTCCTGTTGGTGAGTCCCACTGACCGATTGATGTGTTGTTTGACTTGCACGTCTAAACGTCATATGTAGGACTCGCCCCTTGGCCGGCAAGCAAAGCTCTTGATTTGTCTCTTGTCAGTGGAGAACAAGGTGGACTCGTTCCAGTCGGCGGCACCACCGTTTCAGGTCTCTGAAGAGCTCAAAGTATGTCTCTAAGACTTGACCTGTTGCTCATAGCTTAGCTGTTCATAGACCAACATCAGCAACTATGCGCTTGCTGTTCTCCTTTCCGTCAAGATCAGCGCCTATAAAGGCAACATTCCTCGTAATCATATCTTGGTCTGTCCTTCACCCTTCCTTGAACTTTGCATTGATCACTTTATATAGAATATTATTAGCAAATATCGTTTTGATCTGCCACCTAGAATTGAGCACGACTATGCTAGTTGGGAAAAGATAAAAACCCAAGTCAGTTACGCCCTCACCCAACTTCGATCAAAGATCAAGAAAATTGTACGTGACGCACCAGTGCGAGTACCCTGTTTTACTGACAGGGACCCAACGTTTCCTCTCTTCTTGAACAGATTAATCAGAGCATCATTTCCAACCAGAACATATTTGCCCTTGCCCAGCAGATCGTCAAAGATACGCCGTGTCGTCCCACCGTCCAGCTTTGCGCCCGAGTGGCAATTATGGCAAGTGACGTTTTCTTCTCCTGCCACTGCTCCCGTCTGACATATCTTGACAGCGCAAGGTTCACAGAGAATGTGGGGGCTCTGAGAGGTATTGGAACCTGATTGACGACCGCCTTGAGTTTATTCGCAAGACAGCAGACTCCTCCGTCTCTAAAGTCACAAAGTGGGTTATAATCTCTTAGGTTTCCTCACAATCACTTACCGATCTGACTCATTAGGGCTTTCAATGCCATCCTCAAGGCTGACCAACAGTTATACGGAGCCGACGAGGACTATGAAATCAAGGATACTTTGCCCGATGAATTCCAACAGCGTGTAGACGACGTAGTGTCTGGGAATGTAGTTCCGGAGTGATATCAGCACACTGCTGTCACGAGCGCCACATTAGAAGTATTCTCATTTTTATATACATACCACCAATAAATATGCACATTGTGCAAGCCTTATGCGTATCATGCGAACCAGACTCAGGAGGCTGTTGGATCCCGGTGAGATATCACCTATTAGTGTCAGATATAATTTGCTAGCAATGACGTGGAAACTGCTGTTTGCGAAAGTCTCAGCTTTCATTCAGTGCCAAACCAAATAAACTGCTGAAAAAATGCATTAACACAACGAGCAAGCCACCAGCTATGCAACATCAAGTACATATCAGTGAGTTCATTTGTCCGACAAGTCGTGCAACACAGGGAGAGGGCAGACAATTTGATGGATGAGAGGCGGTTAGGTGGTATACTGAATGAGTTCAGCAGCATTGATGGTCCATTAGCACCTACAAGTGACCGAGGTTTCAAATCTCGTGAACCGCCTATTGTATGATGTATTATCACAATCTGACTCCACAGCACAAATATCTGAGTTGAGTATGACAGACGGCACATTATTTTTTGGGTCTGGATAAGGTGTCGGAATTTATGACCATCGTAAGGGGTTACACGCGTTCAGGATCTGACCAGACACAGAGGGGGTACCTGGCTCCAAAGCACACAATCACGGGTCAACCAAGAGAGACGGCACCTTTTTATTTGGGTCTGGACAAGGTGTCGGAATTCGTGGACAACCCAAAGAATTACACGCGTTCAGGATCTGACCAGACACAGAGGGGGTACCTGCCTCAACAGCCTACAATCACGGGTCAGCCAAGAGAGACGGCACCTTTTTATTTGGGTCTGGATAAGGTGTCGGAATTTATGACCATCGTAAGGGGTTACACGCGTTCAGGATCTGACCAGACACAGAGGGGGTACCTGGCTCCAAAGCACACAATCACGGGTCAGCCAAGAGAGACGGCACCTTTTTATTTGGGTCTGGACAAGGTGTAGGAATTCGTGGACAACCCAAAGAATTACACGCGTTCAGGATCTGACCAGACACAGAGGGGGTACCTGCCTCAACAGCCTACAATCACGGGTCAACTAAGACAGACAGCACATCATTTTTTGGGTCTGGATGAGGTGTCGGAATACATAGACAACCCAAAGAATTACATGCGCTCAGGATCTAACCATACAGCGAAAAGTGAGGAATTATTATGCGTGGACAATCCATGGCTCTAAACGTTCGACCCACATCGAACTGGCACCACGGTGTCCAAATTCCGGGCGTCGACTGGCTGCCAGCATCTGTTCACATTGACTCCATGTTCCAAAAATATGTTGGCACTGTGCAGACTTCACGTGTCCCTCACGTTTTTCCCAATTGTGTTTCTCGACTCTCGAGTCACACAGCTGACAGCCGGTGCAGATTTGTTCCTTCTGATGACTGAACGCGCTGGCACCATACGCACACAGTAGCATTGTTATAGAATAAAATTCACTCTTTATATGCTTGAAATCAAACCAATGACCGAGTGTTTATCAACCAACAACAAGTTGGTTGGCGCAAACCTATCCTAACCTATCTCCGGTTGATATTCATCCACGGAAGCAGATTTCTCGGTTTGGTTGATTTCGGCCATTTTAGGATGAAAGTCAATCTAAGGGATTCAACCAATGAGATCATAACATTAATCCTAATATCGTTGAATATCATCCTAAGTACAGTTGAATGTAATATGTCGGTAGGTTGAACCTCAGGTTGAATATCATCCTGAGTGAGCCCCACAGTGCACTGACGACGGAGCTTCAAAGCTCCCCACGGCCCACGGTAAGTATCTTTAGGTATCTTTTTAGCCTAACACTCGGTTATTTTCACGCGTCAGTTCTCTATGGGAAAGCATTTCTCGCATGAGAAGTGTTTTGGCTCGGGCGCAGTTCTTATTCTCATGACGTGCGTCCAAATACCTTGTTTCCTACCTTTCGTGAGTGACTATATCCAAATCAGAAACAGAAACATCAATGCCTTCCAATTTATGGCACTTTTGCCGTCTGAATTGCTCGCGGTCCACCCCGTTCTCATTTTGCGCCGTCTTTTGAGTCTTCTCCTGCACGTTTGCCTTATGAACCCTCGTTTTATCCACTCCGCCGGCTCTCGTAGAAGGCAACAAAAATCTTATACCTCGAATTCATGCAGGACAGGAAACCTCTATGTTCTAGATCGACTCCGGAATGACTGTCGACATCAAATACGTCTACACAGGAACCTATACGCACGTCCTGGAAGCATTCATGTATCTGTCAACACTTTTCACCGTCTCAGGCTTTCTAGGGCCTCAAATACAGAAATTGGGGCATTCGAAACAGACATGTTGATATCTTTCGCCTCATGAATTGATACTGCTCTAGAGTCTGCCATCTCTTCTTCCCTTGCGTTGTTAAAGCCATGCCATAATCCGCAGTTCCGTTAATTGGACCCTGGACCTTGTGGTCTGTAATTGGCTCGGAGATGGAATGGCTCCTCCTTGCGGCTTGCTTTGGATTCACAATTGTCTGGATGCACTGACTACCTCGATGAAGCCTTCAAATGTCAATCTAGTCGCCGCCTTCGAGATAAGGGAATACAGGCATGCATCGCATTGGACATTCCGCTTAGTCTGCTACAAGTACTCTGGAGTTCTTTTTTGGGTGTGAATTTATACATCATGTAATCTATCATCGCTTGGGAGGTATTAGCGATCAACATAAAGGCCATAAAGGCTTCAACCCTGCTTCGCCCAATTGGCTTCGTCCGACGTTCGCCCCTCTTCTTTTGATTCGACAGCTTTTCTTGGAGGCCTCAATCTACTCCGGATGCACGCGCCGTGGCATTAAACCTATTAGGCTTTTATGTGGGACTACTTGGCCCTCTCGATCGACTCCCAGCAGCACGTTGCATCCACGTTGGTTCTGCCAATTGCGAGACATCAATGCATCATATTTGAATGGACCGCTCACGTCGGCGTCACCAACCAATAGCATTCGAGGGCAAGGCCTCCGTCGGTGGTAGGTCGCACCTCTCTCCCTCCTAAATATTTTGACACTCGGATATAAATACCAACCCCCATTCTATTTAGAACTTCGATGCCCGCATTAGCATTTTGAATTGAGACCGGAGGAATTGCCTGCTACTTATACACCTTCTGCGTGTCGTAAGGCGTAGGGATCTCGCCTCGCGGGAGCCGGCGAGAGAACCAAATCAACTATAAATGCAGGATACAAAAAGCTTCTATACATACAACACCTCCAAACGAGGTTTGGAACACAATCTGACCCAATTTGAAAATCTATCTAAATTACCTGTACAGAGCGCCTGCGCACGTCTGGGCTTGGAGTGCGTGTGTGCCCATTCGCACCTGGACCACGCCTGACGAAGCTACTCGGCGTCGTCGTCGGTACACGGGTCGCTTGAGCCGAAGGTGGGGCTTGATATCCTTCACTCTCTAGTAACGATCGGACTTTCTCCTCCAACTTCACAGCATCAACGCTAAATTTCGCTAGTCCCTCTGGCACTTTATCAAGAGAGATGGCCTCTGTTCTTGAATCTCGCTCGAATGCAGCTGTCGATTCCTCGGTCGGTCCAGCCGGTGTAAAGTACACGGGCGCTGATTCTGGTATATCGAATATCTCCGAGGATGGTATCCACGACTTGTCGATCTCTCCATCTCTCTGCCTCAACCCGTCGAGGAGGTCCGGAGGCAGCGTCACCAAGTCTGGACCTCCTCTATTCCCAGCCCGACTTAGCTCTATAATCTCCTCGGGCTTCCTAAAGCCAGCCGCCATCACTTGCGTCGTATACCCGTACTTTGCATAGGCCGCCTTGATGCGATGCACGAGCGTGATGCCTGGGTGTTCGGAGAGAGGTTGGTTGTCCAGCCCTTCGGGATGCCCTTCAGCAACGGCGCGGGCAGCCCACCAGTCCTTCACCCGCCCGATGAAAGGAGAAATAACGGAGACGCCTGCCTGCGCACATGCCACTGCCTGCACGAGGCTGAAGACTAGCGTAAGGTTGGTCCGGATGTCGTCTTCGACCTCAAGCGTATGTGCGGCTTGGATGCCAGTGGCAGTTGCGGGAATCTTTACCAGGATGCGCGAGCGTGGAATGTGCAGCTCTTCGACGAGCCTGACGAGCGCGCGGGATTTGGACAATATTCCGGTATAAGACGAGCCTAGTCGGGGATCGACAGAGATAGAAACGCGTCCAGGAATAATGGACAGAATTTGTGCCCCTACTTGGACGAGCTGATGAAATAGAAAGGATGGTTAAATATTATTCTGAGAGTATATTGGATGGGATATCAAATGTCCACAGAGGCTCATGTTCATCGGAAATTAAAAGACGGAAGGAGATGTGGATGATGATACTACGATGAAAGGAAACTCACAAGACGATCTAACACAAGTTCAGTCCTCTCTTCCAATGTTCCTGCCGGCAGTCGAGTCTGCGAATATCGGATAGCTTCATCCAGTAGGTGGGCATACTCGGGCTTGGATACAGCTGCATACACCAGTGACGGGTTCGTTGTAGCATCTATAGGTGAGAATTCACCGATTTCTGAGAATAAGGACGTTCATTAATCAGACATCGTGGCGTTTCGTGATCCAATTCGTCGACACTTACTGTTATATTCTGCACCATCTGAGGCAATGACAATCCCAGCTTCGCGTACAGCATCCAGAGCAGTGAATCTGTTGGAAGAGGGTGTGGACATGGTACCGGTAAAATTTTATATTTCTTGCTTGAAATTTGGCTTTTACTCGGTTGTCCAACGTTTATCAAGATAGAATAGGAAGACAAATGGTTCCCCGAAGATAGGTCATTCTTTATATATCAGGGCGCGAGTAAAATGGTATGCAGATGGCGATTGCCATGGCGCAATCGACTTCGAGGTATGTAACTATCGCATTGCGTGTTCTTTCAGGCGTCATGCTGAGCTTTCTCCGGAACGATCCGCAGCAACAATCTTGTGTTTCTTAATCATAGCGTATTGATCAAGTCGATGGAGTCAATACAGCCGAAGCTTAATGCGGCGCTCCCTGAAAGGTGCCGAATGGAAACGCAATGTAAGTTACCACAGCAGATAGGGGTATATCCTACTTGGTGTTCCCGATGAAAATTGGGTATTTGTTGGGTTACGGTATGTGTGCGTTACATATCGCCTCTCGTTGAGTGGTCGGTCGGTTAGATAACGGGAAGTTAACCGATCAAGATCCTGTGTTCCGGTGATCGCGTGGTCACCTAACTACACGACATGAACGAAATTCAACTTTCAAGTTGAATTCGCAGAAAGCTGAACTTGAGGTTCTGAAAAACAGAGGTCCGGGACGACGATGTGATGCAGAGACATGACGAACACAAAAAGCAAAGAAGTGTCGAGAAGAATGTTGAAAATTTCAATGTTGAACCTTATGAATCAGCGAAAGAAGTGAAGCTCGGATTTGACCGATAGATTCCCCGTATATTCGGTGTATGCAGGTGGGAAGAATGTCGCTGGAGCGGATTCGATGTGTAGACTTAGTCAGCCTCCAGGAAATGGAACGAACCCTGAGTAAGGAAGACACGAAGATGACTGAACCGCGGTCAAAGAGGATAAACGTGCGTGTTAACCCCTAGATGTTGTCCTCGAGACCATGGAAGAGCTTGGAGGAATAGGTAATGTTGCAGGGGGAGTCGGAAGTTGGACCATAAGAAGGAAGAACTTCATAATATATCATACCTCGTTCCGACTGGTAAGGCATATCGCCCACGTCATGGGGCACCTGATTTGTGAATATCAGTTTGGCGATAAGAAGTCAACATTCCAGTGGAGGCAGTAGGATAATCAGTTCATCACTTTTTGGCCTTACTCTCGTCGAATCGGTGGGCGCCCTTTCTTGTAGCAGCCAATCATATTGCGCATGCGTCCGTCCAAAAAATATTTGAACTCGCTTAAGCGGGAGGTAGTTTTCTTTAAAACAATAATAGCAGAAACATGTTTAAAATATATCTCCTGCGTGGAATAAAAACGTCCTGGCTGTCCCGCTCGTTTGCCCTGTCTGGACTCTGAATTGAAAGTGAGTGCTTGAGTAATGAATCCAAATATCATGGTGACTAAAACATCTCCCGTGCAGTCTCGAGCTATTCGTCCCGACCCTCCATATTCAGGATTCTCGGCGGCGGTGTATCTTGGAAAGGAGCGTGCAGGGAGAGATAAGCCAGCAGGGCTATCAGCAAGGAAAAAGTTCTCGTTGATGCTGCTTTTCGCGGGTCGACTGATCTTCCCACGACTTACCTATATGGACCTGCCGAAAGTTTGCTAACGGTGCCCACGTCTTTTTCTTGTCTTTTTCTCCACGCGGTCCCGCAGACGGTTCGTCCATATCTGTTTTCTCAATATCTCACGAGGACAGTCCTGCTCCTGCTTTCACTTCACCTCGGTCGGTCGCCAGCCTAATTCTCGATGTGTCCGTTGAGCTGGCAATTTGGATGAGGACTAAGTACTAAAGACGCCTCAGTCTTTGTTAATCCAAGGAGTCAGCCACCGGGCGGCTGCCTCAGGCAGATTGGATCTATCCAACATCTTTAAAGCCTGACCAGGCATGAATAACCGTTCTTCATTACATTCTCGAACCAACCAACATCCTATCACCAAGTCATGTACTTCGCACACATCTGCTTCTTGTTCGTCGCTGCCGCTGTCGCCAACGCTCAAACCGACAATACCAACAATGTTAATCCCCCGCCATGCGTTTTGAACTGTCTCACGACTGCAGCTGCTCAGACTGGATGCGTCTTGTATGGCTTTTCCCTGGTCGTTTTTCGCCACCTCTAACGACGTTATACAGAACGAACACCGTCTGCATTTGCTCTTCCACCCAATTCCAATCCGACAGTCGCGATTGCTTGCAGGCGAATTGCACCGCTGAGGAGACCCAAGATGCTGTGTCGTTACAAGAGCAGCAGTGCGCCGCCGGTGCGACTCCTATTTCACTGATATACCAGGGCATCTACTCATCGCGATTTTGGTATCATAGCCGCTTCGTCGATGTCTGCGAATTCGGCGACTCCCGTTTCGTCAGCCTCTACCCCCTCGTGTCTAACAGCGCAAGTGCCAGTGGGTCAGGTTCCCCAGGCTTCTTTCCAACAACTACCGGAAGTCTCAAGGCATCAGCAGTTGCTACGTCCCCCAGGACCACTGTCTCCCCGACGTCGTTCGTTTCTCCGACGTCCGCTCCCTCCCCTCTTGCGTCTACTAGAAATGCAGCTTCCACGATCTCGAGCGGCGGTGCGATGAAAGTTCTCGGAGCCCTGCTCACCGGAATATTCCTTGTCTAACTATAACAAGGCCCATCTTTTGAAGCTTCTCTCTGTTCTTTGTTCGATTATGTCAGATACGTATCTATTTATGTCAGAGCCTGGTTTGATTATATTATTCTTGGTGGGTTATAAAGCGGCATATCATTGTGATCAATTCGAGTCTGTGCCTCTTATAATCCCGTCTCGTCTAAAATTGCTTGTCCTCGTGCTGCCGTATCGTGGATTCTGATCCGAATTTCATCGGCTACATTGTGTGTTTGACCAATTGACACGGATTCTGAACTTCTTGTTCCTAGTCTTGATTCGCCTCCGCCAATGAAACACGTATTTTTCATAGTTTACTACAGACTCTCGTGTGTCATTGGCAGAGGACTTTCGATTGCCCATTGCATTCAGTGGAAGTAATCCAGCATTCCGAATCCCGCCCTGCTTTATATCTTCAACTCGGGGCCTAAAACTGGAATTAGATTCCCGTTTCGTGGCATGAGAGAGTCCGGGGACGGACATGTCTTCCATGACATTGACAGAGATTTTTCACCGTGATGGCACTGTCGACGGTCTCACGCTTTACCCACGCTGTATCAACTGTCCTGAGAGCTAATTTGGTTGATGAAGTTACAGGATCGCCATGCTAGTTCAGTAATTTTACACTATCTACATACATACATCGGTTAAGACTCGCAGGGACGGTCGTAGCATTTGTCTTGGATGTTCTTAATAAACAAACTCATACTCTTCTACCTCAGGTACATGGTTGGAAAATCATTCAGCGCACAAGGTACCACGGCGGTCTAAGTCCATTGCAGTGAGTGATCTATCAAGGAACGACCTGTCGAGCATGTCATTAAAGAATGGCCTGGCACCGGAAATGTCCAAGAAGCGTCTCGCGAGACAAAGGCCAGCAGGTGCGCGAACGCATGTCGAGAAATATAAAACAACGAACATTCAATGCATCGAACACTGGATTTCACCGTTCACTCCCCACCGAAAGCGAATCAAAAACTCTGCTACCAGTCCACCGTTAAAATGCGCGCTTTTGCCCTGATCTTTGCCCTTGCCCTCCCACTCCTCGCTGCTGCTCAGTGCGCTGATGGCGTCGATGCGCTCTGCTGCTTCGACTCTCAAGACGTAAGAGTCATCTTTTCGGTGCTTGACATGCATTTGACAGACCATTCCAAAATTTATAGCCCACAATCGATAACTTGACTCAGTTGGGTAATTTGCAAAATACTACCCTTCCCACTGATGTCCCAGGATCCATTGGCTGTGAGCCCCGTTTTCATCCTAACCTATGTACCTCGAGCTTTGGCTGACTCCTTATCCAATTTCTTCCTCTGATAGTGCTTTGCTCCTCCCTCGACGATACTTGGTAAGACGAGACTTTTAGAGGCTTGAAGAACATAACACATCTAATATCGTCTTTTCCGTTTATCAGCACGGATCAGCAACTGTGCTGCAGCGACAATGGATTTGTGCGTTACATTTTTTGCTCTCGTCTGAACAATTTCTGATATTTTCCACTCATTAAGAATGGAGTGCTTGCTCTTGGATGCGCAGCGACTACGCCATCGACCTCTTGAAATGAATTTGAGGGAAGGGATACATAGGCATAGGCATAGGCCTGACTATAATTTATATGGGTTGACACTGTTGGACAATCGGAATTTGGATATTACTTCTTTTGAATAAAAAACATCTTGTCGGCCGCTACGGTTGTCGTTGGGTTGTCGTGCACAATAAACCGCCTTCAAATTTGTTGAATAGTCGTCAGGTATGAACCAAGTATGAACTCCCACATTTACAAATCTGAGAAAGTTGAAACCATGTTGCGAAATTCGAACCAACCTACGGAAACAAGCAGAATATCTCAGATTTGGAAAAGCCGGGTGTCCGGCGGCTGGCGGCTGGCTGGCTGGCTGGCTGGCTGGCTGGCTGGCTGGCTGGCTGGCTATTTTGGGCAGTGGGAAGATGTACTGCCGGCTCCGGCGGCCACCTTTGCAATGAGATATGTTGTCGATCCCGCCCCAAGCCCGCCCACCCATTCATAAATATACTACCTTAGTACCTATAAATTATAAACCCTTGCCGGAGGATAGTACCTCATTAAATTAACAGACAATACATATATAAGTATACATAAATTATGAGGCAGTCATACACACATGGCTGCTTTCAACTTTCTCCGCCTTTCTCGAATCCTTAACAAAGATCTGGGGAAGGGTGGGTGTCAGGACCATAAATTTTAATTCAAAATAATCCCGCGCAATATATAAAGGGCGGTAGCAGTGGCGGCTTCGAGTCTCTGACTTATCTCGCTGGTGCATGCTCATAGGATGAAACCCTCGATAGTACTTACATACATAGATATTACTGCTGGAGATATATAACAATATTAAAGAATATTTACACACTTACAGAACAGCATTGTATCATTAGGGCGATGGACACTGAGGGACATTATAGAGAGGCGTACACGTGATGTCTGGCCGGACAGCCAGCCACCAGCCACCAGCCACCCGGACACCCGGTTTTTCCAAGTTCGAGATGTCCTCGAAACAAGGACGAGTCTCAAAGAGCGTATGATTTCAAGCGCATAAGCCTTAGATTAGATCAGCACAGCCAAACTGTAATAATCTAATCTAATCTAAACGGACAATCATCGCAGGTTCAAGCTCGTCCACTTTGGGTGCCTCAGCGCTCAGCGCCGTGGTCAGTTGCGCCAGCGGATTCAATTGTCCAAAAGTACCAGTAACCATCAGTCTAAGGCCAATTGGAAATTATACCAAGCAGGCCTTAACCAATAAAAGCAAGAATCAAACAAATATTTTAGACAAAAACTCGTAGTTTGATGCATACAGATGAACGAGATAAGGATATCGATCACAGCTCAAGGACAGTCACCCGTCCAAAACTCGACCCCACCGCCACCCTCCCAGCCACCTCATCATAATCAAACGACGTCCAACTACTACCCGCCTCATTCCCGAAGATCTTCTTCCCGATCACCACCGATCCCAGTTCGGACCCACCACCACCTCGTGCGGGGTCGCGGTTGAATAGCGACCCAGGAAACACGGCCATGACCAGCGTCTCGCAAGCGTTGCTCGAGGGTATCATGGTCGCGGGAATGTCGGCGAGCAGGCCGCCGATGAACGTGTCGCGGGGCTGGATCCAGATGGCCGTGCCGAAACGACCGAGTGTGATTTGTTTGCAGCGCAGGGAGCCGCGCAGGCAGGCGACTTGGTTGGATAGGCGAGGGGGGAAGAGGTAGGGTGGGATGGCGGAGGGTGGGTCGGTTTCGTCTTTCGTACCTGAGTCTTCGGTGGAAACTTGGGCGCCGTAGGAAGGGTTGGGCTCGAGGGTGTATAGCTCGAGGTTGTATATGTCGGAAGCCCAGGGGTCGTCGCTCTCTCCGCGTACGAGGATGGAAAGGGGCAGCCAAGAACTCGGAGAGGGATGTCGCGCAAACGCCGTGCTCTCGAGGAAGGGGCATATCGTCACGCACTCGCCATCGACCCATCCAAAGGAATGCTCGGCAAGGGGTTTGGAAGGTGGCGGTGGGTCGCTGTCTGGGTCAGGCCGCTCGAGGATGGGAAATGGGAAGAGATGGATGGACCGCGCCCGAGCAACGAGGATGCTCTGGTGGGCGAAGAGGACTTGGATACATTCGTTAGACTGTAAGTGATATAAATAAACATTAGAAGGGACAATTCAGCCACATGGGGGCAGTTCGAATAAGACATGCCTGTAAGATGGACGGGCTATCGATAGAGTGTTCCAATACTGCACTGGTACCGTCTCGCCAATTCCAAATGGCTGTCTGCGATACGTCGTCTGTCAGGGCAATCAAGTCACCAACGAGAGTCGTGGGCTTCATCGTCGTATCCACTGAATACATCTCTTCCAGCGAGTACGTCGAGTCGGGCTCTCGACGCAGAGTCAAGACCTTGACGAACAGCTGTCTATCAAATCAGGACGGATGAGCACCGGAGGAAAAACATCATCAGAAAGCCCACATACTCGTTCAGATACAACGACACCGCGACCGTAGCCTCTGACCGCGGGTCACAATTCATCGAAAATCCAGTGAATATCGCGCCCCTCGGACTCCACTCACACACCTTCCTCGACTCGTCCAGCGGACTGAGGCCCATATCCCAAATGGACATCGCAGACCACACGCTCTTCGATATCGTCACCAACAACCTCCCATCATGTCCCGGCACAAACCTCACATCAGACACCGACGTCCCCGAAGTGCCTGCTATGTATCGTACTGTCCGCGGGGCGGACATGCCGCTGAGCCAGCGCTGGGCAAGGCGGTAGCCAGTCTTGGTGTGCTGGATGAGGTCGGGAGTGGACAGGTCGTCGAGGGCGGTGCTGGGGAAAGGAAAGCCCCGGTCGAGGACGTGGAATGTGCATGCGTTCGTCCAGACGATGCGGAGCGAGGTCAGTTCCTGCAGACGCTTGCAGGTCTATTGGTTGAGTGTCAGAGCAGTAATTACAGCCGTTTGTTGTGTCTGAAGTATCACATACCTGAGCTAGGCGAAGGATGTGGGGTGGTTCGAGAAACGACACGATGCAGATCAAGACATCCTCGCCCAACCCAGCGAAGGCGAGATGAGGTGAAACTGGAGACATTTTACGGGCTCCGCTGCGAGCCTGATCTTCTTCCGGTATTAGCATACGTGACTAGGGAAGACAGTTCGAGTTCCCTTGCACATTGTCGTTGAGTTGATGCCCCCAATGTATACGCGACTACGCCGTCTGGGAAAATTTAAATTGGATTTACATAAATGTTAGATGGCAGGGATTGGACGTGCGCGTGATTCATGATGTACGGTGCTTACATTTATGGACGATGACAGACCCTGTTGAGGAGAGAGGGACTTGTATAAACGATACTCGAAGGTATGATGAGAACGAGGGTTTATGCAGTGGGTCAGTCAGGCATCGGGCGCCGGAGCCGATATGTATTTTCTCACGCAAGATCAACATCGCCAAAAACCAAACCAAAAAAGCTAGCATTCGACCTGCGACTGTACATTCTGAGGCTTGAGCTAGAGCCAAGCTACAAGTACAGCACATTTGTCTACGCCCCGAGCTTTGTTCTCCCCCGGGTAGCCGGCTTCGCGACTCTTGCTCATTGATCTAGCGTCCTCCCATTTTCGGCAGCTGTCTCGTTCCATGATTTACGCCTGTCGTTCGGCAGAAACGAGCTGGCCACTGTTAACGAGCGGGCTGGGAAGTATGATATGACGGATTTATCGGCTATGCTGTGGGACATTGCGAATTGTAAATGTTGAACGCATTTTTGAACCTCTGGGAGCTCAGAAGGACAAATGACGCTATCGAAACGATGAAGTGTAAATTTACACACTTGCAATTGACTACCCTGCTGTGACTAGTTTCCGTTTCTGCAACGTCTTGGATCAGCTCCTGGTTGCGTCTGAAATGCCTACTCTCTTCTGCGGCGTACAGTCTCTAAACGCATGGTGTCAGCCGCGAGAACCGCACAACTGCCTGTCTATAAAACCGTCCGCTATCGTCAGCCCTTCAACCTACATATCTTTGTTTCTTAACTTTTCATCTACCACACATTCTTTCAACATGCGCTCTTTCCTCTGCCTTGTCCCTCTTCTCCTCACTTCTATCCCCCTGGTTTCCGCCGTGGTCGCCCGTCAGACCCCGCCCGTTTCTGTTGATGGCCACAACCGTCCTCTTACAATTCTCAGTACCGGCGCTCCTGTCACGACCAGAGACCTTGAGCACACCAACAACTTCACCCGCCGACACGACGGCTGGGTTCCAAGTAAATTTGAACGGATATACATTTTCTCCGTTGTCTCACTTTATCTTGCAGAGCACCGCAAGTACCTTGGCCGGCACTGCCACCGGTTCTTATCACTTCTCATCCCTCTCCCATCATTTCGCTACTGACCCGCGATTGCCTTTGAAGTATCTCCGGCATTATCAGGGTTTACAAAGCCAGCGACCAGAGTGAAATCGGCTTTGTAAATGGAGCGCTGGACAACTTTGGATTGTATGTCTATGGCTTGTTACCTTCTGTCTCCAAGAAAGTTCACGTAGCATTTGAACAGGCTCGGACTTACGACCGACGCCTCTCAGGCTCTCGAGGTCAGCTTCAAGGTATGCGAGAAACAATGCGCTGTCATCGGGCCTCTCGATGCTAAGACCGAGGTATGGTGCATCTTAAATTCCACTCAATTAATTGCATATACATATTACGCATCAGGTTGTGGGTGTCAACTTCTTCGGTGGTGTCGTCGGCGCTTTCAGCACCAACAATGATCTTGCTGTCGGTAGTACCAAGTAAGTTGTCTTTAGGCCCTCGATACCCACATAGTAACCAAGAACTTATGCATATAATGTTTAGCTACGCCTACCTCTCGGGAGTAACCCAGAACAGTAGGTCTTTTGAAGCTTGACTCTTGGACAATCGTCTCAACTGAAGTCTTTGCGGGTCCCCAGCCAACCCTGGCTCCCCAGCGCAGCCCGGTCCGAACTCTGTTTCTACTGCCATTGGATTTCCGCTGTCGTCCGAAACTGCGATCTGGTTCCTCGATCTCGCCTCCGACGCGCTTACGGCTCAGTGGATCAACATGGACAATAGTGCGTACAAATTCTCTCTGTCCGCCAATTCACTTGGTCACAAATACATTTGCTCTATTGCTAGGTGAACCCCCGACCCATATTGTCTACGCGAACCAAGACAACGACTTTGTGATCACGGGTGACGTTGCGGCACACACCGCCCGGTTCAATGGCTTCGAAGTGGTGAGTAACTCTAGAGTGTTATGCGTGAGAAAGGTACATGATTAATTTACGTCGTCTTGTAGAATTTCGTCCTCGACTTGAACTAATCGTGGACTCCTCTGCCTTGATGAGATTCTTTTCCCGGGCTGTTCTGCTTTTCGTTTCTATTTCTATTTCTTCTAGCTCGACCGGCTGAAGGATTTCACTCTTTTTCCATCCCCTCCTTTGGTGTTTATTTTTGTGATATTTAGTCCTGAGCGCAATCAAGGTCTTGGTGTAGTCTGGTCCGAAACTAGCGTTGGCGGTATAGCTATAGTCAGATAGCTATAGTCAGATATTCAATAGTAACATTTGCTGCTCATTTCGCATTATGAGTTTCATGGAAAGCCATCCGCCGAAGCGAACACCCGGGCAGGGCTTGAACCATTCTCTTCCACCCTCGTCCTTATTCGCAGATGTTTTCCATTGATTTTCCAAAACATCGATCCTGGTGTGGATATTGTGTGGATTCAAACGGAGATCCATGTACATGCAGCATGGCAACCCAGGGGATGTCCAAGATCGAGTGTGGTACGAACATGTCGAGCGATGGCCACTCGTAATGTCGGCGGTCGCTACTCGAGCATACATTTCCATCAGTATGCCGTGGGTCCAAACTCGAACCGGAAACTAAATGCGTGGCCGAATAGCTCTCGAGCCCTCTAGCTCTTTTGTACTCCCCCACTTGTACCCTCCTGGATACCGTATCATTCCGTCCACGACGTCCGGACTCCAGTCTACCAACATCCTCTTCCGAGTCAGACTTGTTTAGAAAAAGGTATAAAATAAACGCAGTAATTAATTTTACGAGTGAAAGCACTGAATGATATTGTACGAAGCATGAATGGGTTCGATTCAACGGCACCATCCTCACGACCAGCCGCTCTTGACCCAGCTGCTGCCGTTAAGGATCTCCCAGCACTTGCCCTGTATGTGGGGTTGATCGCAAGACACGATCTCAGAAGAAGCGGTGGAAGAGACATCTTTCTTCCTATCTTTCCGCATTCAGCGAGTAGACTTGAGCTTCCCAAGAGTCTCTCTTGCCGTCGCGACGCGAGGAGATGTATGAATCAGAGAAAAGTGGGCTCCCGTCAATAGAAGATATGTCTGTTGACGATAATAAGCCTGTAGCTGACACGAAAAAGTGAAACGAAGACACTTACGGTGCATCCCAACGCAACATCTTACATCGGATTGCCTAAATCAATCCTTCGCGTTCTCCTGGAGCACTTCCGGGGCAAGGAAGTCCTTGCGAGGCGTCTAGGAGTCATAACACACTTCCTATCGGACGTGTAGAATATCATCATTTAGTTTGTGAATTCGAAGATGAGCGGGATCCATACCATGTGCGAAATTGCTCAAGTAGGAATAAAGCTTTGAATAATATATGAATAAGGTCGCACTATTCCCTAATTCCCTAAATTCCTATCACACCATTCTGTCCTAATGTCCTTATTCCCTAATTGGCATGAATTTGACCCGTGTTCGCACCGTGGTTCCTGATGTCGAACGCCGCTGCCGTCCGCTCCATAATCAGGACAATGGGATTATAGATGAAGGAAGGGTTTCCTGATGTGTTCTCTTTCTCCTTTTTCATCTCACGGACTAAAACTGATCACCATTTCCCACTCTACATATGACTCGCTCTGTACCTACAATGTAACGGCACAACCTCTGTACATTCTGAATCAATGTCAGTAGATTGGCATCGTAACGAAGCGTCTCAGCAACCATCATGCAAATGTGATGTCTATATCTTGTTTGATTCCTGTGGCAACAACAAAACGAGTCAAGGAATATACAAGGCAGGATTTACATGGTTTTTGAGATCCACGTCGCAACCGCTTGGTGGCGCTCCTCACGCTCCTCTAAACTGTTCTCCACAACTCTCCCAAGATCCAAAGCTAATGACGGCCATTCCGCCTCGCTGTCCGTGCCATCATCATCAGAGTCCCCCTCCATACGAAGAGGTAACTCGGAAAAGTTAATATTCTCGAGATTTTTGTAGTCATCATGGACAAATCTCTTGAGTACGCACTGAAGGTAATGCCAACGAAAGAGGCCGGGAGGAGGAACATTATTGAGCTGGGGCTGGGGAGGGCTTGTATGGTGCCCATGGATGGCGGGGTGGGCTGTTGGTCTCCGAAATCTTCCAAATATCGTGTACTCCATATTAGCTGGTTCGATAGAGAACATATGACACTCGTAATTGTTCTAAACGGTTGATCAATGAAAATTTAAGAGATGAGAGAAGAACTCCTCACCGGGGAGACAAAACGAAGGCCCATCTCATACTTATCAAACCATGTATCGAGCGTCTTCGACAACACAGGCCAAAAATTTCGTTGTAGATTGAGAGATTTGGGGGAGGGGGAGAGATGTGAAAGTACGGAAGACGATTCGCCCAACATGATCCCCCATGCGCTTGGGGAAAATGTGACTGTTCACTATTGGATCATCTATCGCCGTCACCCAGCACTGTCCATCGCGCCCCTTCACGCGATCGGCCATGGTGCTGGCGTTCCCGGTCGCGGTGGTAATGGATTTCCCCACGCGCTGACTGATTTTCGAGAGGCCGACCATAATTCCGACCGGAAGATCGTAGCGGTAGATCGACGCAGTTAACGGGTCTGTGGTGGCAACAGGGCGCCACTGCTGCCGCGGCTCCTTCCATACCAGCAACGAACCACGGTGGTCAGCAGGGTCGCAAATATCATGGGCAAGATCAATCAACCATTTAGACGCCTCTTGGCGAGAATATCGAACGAAATCGTCGAGGGGTCCTCTGAGAAGGCAGATCGAGGGGGTAGATGGAGAGTTAGCGCCGGGGGTCATGGCTGTGGCGGCGAGGATGTCGTCGGAAATCATTGGTGGTGCTACGGGATAGAGACGGACGGAGGGGGAGTTGACGCGGAGCTCAAGTATTCCTGTGAGATCCAGTAGTTGCATCGGGATAACTGTCTGAATTGGACGGTCCAGATGGAGGGATGGGAGGAAGGGATGGCAATGACATGGCGAGCTGAGCGAAACCAAAGCGAAACACGGTGTCTGATATCCAGTCACGAGTCACCGGACAAACAAAGACAAAGTGTAACGGATCGGTACTTTTCCACGTCATGGAACTTCGGCCAACTCGGCAAGAATCTTGGAGTTTATACAATACTGGAACATCTTCGATAGGGGGGGAAGAACTTGACGAGCCCGAGCTAGTTGTATGATAACACATTCATAGCGTTAACTAACCAGCTAACTGCCTGTATAGGTTTATCCGTTTGTCCCTTTCTTGCGTTACCAAGAGACGCCGAAAACTGGTTGTTCAATTGCGCGTGCACGACACGCAAGAACTTCAAACCAGTAAGAGCATTGTCGCTTCCTTATTCCGAGTGCAATTTTGATACACTTGGCTGGTGACAGCTGGCCCCTGGGAAAGCTCTACCCTACGACGCTGTCCCCGGCGTCTCCAATTTGGCCCTTTGGAACTTGGGCTCCCTAGGGTATCTTCGCACGTTCGTGTCCTCGAGGAAACGGTCATCCAACAGGACTAGATTCAGTCCTGTCCATTGCAACGCCTCGGCGCGTCTGCATTGGATACGTTCTTCGAGGTTTGGTAATGTTGCCTCCCTAGGGCTTCCTTAGTTTCTTGTATTCTGAAGGAAGGTTCATCCGGCTGGTTATCTTCGATTCCGTCGGTTTACGACGCCTCTGCGCATCTGTATTGGCCATTTTTCTGCCCTTGTTTCCCCTATACGGCACCTCAGTGTTCATATTTTTGAGGTGAGTTATTGGAATGCTATATATTTTACCAGGACGAAACGCCCTCGGTCCTATCAGCGAGCGACCAAATAAACGGCACTCCCAGTCAAACGAGAATGGCAGAGATTGAATAAACATAATATATAATTCCAGCTGTACGCTAATTGTTATCCGCTTTAATAATATCTGCGGCCCTTTCGGCCAAGATATAAACCGCTCCCTGAGGATGGCTGCTCGGAACAAAGGGCTGCACAAAGTAATCAATGCGAATCAGCTCAGTCGACCTGGATGATCTCAAATCAGAACACTCACGAAAACAGACGCATCGACAATACGAAGGCCATCAACACCCTTGACCGTCAGGTCTGGATTGACTACACCGGTAGTGGAGTTCTGAGCAGCCATGCCTGCCGTACCAACAGGATGGAAGATGGTTGTAGTGAGCCCTCTCACATAGGCATCGATTTCCGCGTCGGAGAAGGTTGCTGAGAAATTACCAGCAGGTCCGATTACGTAGCCATCCCAAGCAGGAGCAGAAACAAAGCGCAGCATGGCTCTGACGCTCTCGCGCATGACGAAGATGTCAAAGTCAGTGGTCAAGTAGTTGGGATCAATGAGAGGCTGCTCGAAAGGATTGGTGGAATTGATTTTGACAGTTCCCCCTGTAGTAAAGAGAACCTGGGTCAGACAGTGTGTTTAGAGTCGATCAATTCCACTGACGAGATGTAGGACTGAGCAATATCGTCACCGCTGCCATGAAACTTCCTGTAGCAGGTATGGAAGTTCCAGGGTTCAACCAGAAGTTCTGCGACAGTAATCAGCGATGCATACGGTGGGAATATTTAGCATACATACAGTGAAAATGAATTCATAGTGAGGAGACTCCGGACCAGCAGAAGGGTCGGAGGTGGAATTGAATACGCTAGAGTTTGCAGGAATTCTGGCAAACCCAAATTGGTTCGCGATAGGGTTAGCAATAAGACCAGTCTTGTTCGCGGTCCATTGAGCGATGGCGGCATTTAACAAAGTGGGATCTCTGAGGATATGGTCAAAGCTGGCGTTGCCATTAACACTGAAGAGATTGGGAAGCAAGGTATGGTCCGAAAGGTTTCTTCCAACCGAAGGAATGTTGACAAGGACTGGAATATTTAATGGGTCGAGATCTTCGCTGTTTCCGATGCCCGACAGTTGAAGGATTTGCGTGTTTCCAACTGAGCCGGCCGAGAGAATGACTTCTTTTAGCGCTGTGACTTCAACTGATGAGTTTCCTGGTGAGGTCAAGCATTAGCACATGTTTGTGAATTTTGGAATATTGAAAGGTCGTTTACCGGCAGCGGAAGGTGAAGATGCCGGAGTTACGGTAAACTTAACGCCACGGAAAGCCGTAGCGCCAGTCTGAACGAGCTTCGTGACAGTGGCGTGAATTAAAACAGTGAGGTTTGGTCGCCCATTTGCATTCGCCAAGTAGCTCGTAGACGAACTACTTCTCATCCCTCCACCCGCGGAAGATTGGATCCACCCAGTCCCAAGAAGACTTCGGTCGATTCCGCTGGTATCTTCGTTAAACGGAAACTCTGGCAGTTGCTGTGTAGTGTTGATTACACGGCTGTCGATTGTTTGATTGTTGACCGGAAGGCTAATGAATACTTCACCGTTGAATCCATGCAGTGAGGGGATAAATTGACCAGTGGTGTTGTGACCGTCGATTGGCGGTTGGAACTTCTCATGCTAAAAAATCGGTAAAAACGAGGTTAGCTTTTTCGAAAAATACTGATGTATCTATTGTATTTGTGCGCACCTTCTGAACATATTGTCTCATATTACTCCATGCCCATTCTGGATCATCGGTGATATTTGCTATCCTGTCCCAGTCTTCGGTGGATCCATATTGGTGGAGGAGATAATCTACCCAAGAGATATTGAATGAGCACATTGACTTTGTTTCATGAGACTCACTGGCAGTACTACAGCCCCCAAGCAACTTTCCACGAGGGTAAGGAAACGTACGACCATCCATTCCACTCTGGGGAACGATCGTATAATTCCAATCGAATGGGGTGTCTGGGCATTCCACATGGTCAGAGAGCCGTTTTCAAACCAATAATCAATGGGAGCACACCTGGAGTCACTTGTGGTGCGAGGAAAGGTGCTATTGCCGTAATCACACCCTCGTCACTAAAAATCACAGTATGGTAAATGAAATGCTGAAGGAATATATCGCCTCCTGTTTACCTTACGCCAGCCTCAAGGACGAGGACCGTTGTGTTTGCATCTTCAGTCAGTCTGTTGGCAAGGACGAGTCCGGCATTTCCAGCTGTGCGAGATCGTTAGCAGACCGAATCGCTTGATACTCGAGGCACACTACGCACCTCCGACAATGACATAGTCGTATGTCAGTGTCTTCAGCTCGGAAGGGTCTGTAATAGTAACCCCCAGGGAAGGAGTGAGCAGAACAGAAGAGATTGCAAGGAAACGAAGAAGTGAGGACTGCATGTCTATACAGTACTACTAGTCAAAAATAGGGAACCTTTTATACCAAGAAAGGCTTACGTGAATCGGGATCAGAGTATCTGAATTCATGGTGCTCATGCATTGCGCCGGGATCGTACAGTTACATCTGGGCATCAGTGTCCTTTAACAGCGGAAGGTCAAATAATCGACAAATGGTGCCTAAATGGCATGGAAGTAGTCGCGAGATTCACTCATTTCTACCGCGTTCTTGTGCCGGCGGATTAATCATCTCTCCAGCAAAGTTCTGGTATAAGTATGCGCGTCTAGACTCCGTCGTATCAGCGAGGCGATCGGCGGCGTGAAGACACCATAAGTACACACCGATGGCTTGACGGCGCATGCGTGATTTGCGGCTCAATTGAGGCCGAGGTTCTTCAAAGCCACCACCAAGATTATGGACGTATTGGTGAGCGTACTGAGGGAGATGTTGGTACTAAGTAGTAAGTACAGTGTTAGTTGCTCGCTCCTCTCCTAAATTCTCAACAGCACGTGACCAATTTCCCGTTTCGCTCGCCATGAGAATTATTTCGCCGCACCCATTGGAATGTATTTCGCTGCGACGGAGTCGCAGTGGGGCGTTGGGCGGGGCCGGCGGGCGTAGGCTCGCGTAGCAATCTATATTTGTCGAAGGCGAGACTGCAAGCTCTGACATGTCAATGACTCGAATACTTTCTATGTAGGAATTTGTACACGTGTAACGTCTCCGAGCCATAATGACGGCATCCCGAGCTCCTGTATCAAGGACCCAGTCCAGGATCTTCGAAACAATTGCATCGGGTGTTAGGATGGCACGTCGGCGGATCGAAGCAATGGCCAAAGTCGGAGGAAGCACAAGCCTGATGAAGCCCTCTATCAAAAGATTGGCTAATAGCTAGGACTTTGATCGCGGATTTGTAAGATATTGCGTAGCACCTGTGGGTATTATATTAGCATGCAAATATACTGCGAGGTCTGTGACTTGATTGAATGTGCCACCAGCAATGAGATTGTTGATACTGCCAGTGTTGGAGAATGTGTAACAGGAGTGTATTAGGCCTTAAGGTGGAGATGGAAATGAGTTGGATGTAGCGGGGAATTTGATTAACGATGTACCGTTAGTTCTCCGCGTGAAAACATACATGCGCGTCATAGCGTTGCGAATGTACTCCTTACCATTTTTTGACATGACGACCATAAAAATAGACGCCCGGCTGACGCCGGTCGCCCGCAAGCAAGACTTAAACACCGGGTATTACAAACAGAACAGACAGCTAAAATAAGCAGAAAGGACTGACTAATTGCTAAATGACATATGCCCAAACTTCAAAGTATGTAACGGATATAATCTAGGCGGTAGGTTAATTCTTCTGATCCCCTTTAATGATATCCGCGGCCCTTTCTGCCAGAATGTAAACTGGTCCTTGGGTATGACTGCTCGGAATGAACGGCTGAATAAAGTAATCAGCTCAGTTGGCCTGGATATTCTCGCGTTAAAATACTCACAAAGACGGATGCATCAACAATACGAAGGCCATCGATGCCCTTGACCGTCAGGTCTGGATTGACTACACCTGTCTTTGACTCCTCGGCAGCCATGCCCGCCGTACCAGCAGGATGGAAGATGGTTGTCATGAGTCCTCTCACGTAGGCATCGATCTCATCGTCGGACATGGCCGATGAGAAATTACCAGCAGGGCCGATTACGTAGCCATCCCAAGCAGGAGCAGAAACAAAGCGCAGCATGGCTCTGACGCTTTCGCGCATGACGAAGATGTCAAAGTCAGTGGTCAAGTAGTTGGGATCAATGAGAGGCTGCTCGAAAGGGTTGGTTGAACGAATTTTGATAGTTCCACCTGGCGTCAAGAGCACTGGGTTCAGACAGGGTGTTTGCATTCTATAGATTCCACTTACGCGAGGTAGGGCTGATCAACACCGTTACCGCCGTCATGAAACTTCCTTCAGCCGGTACAGAGGTCCCAGGGCTGAGCCAGAAATTCTGCGATGGTAATCAGTAAGGACACGTGCGATGGAAACATTTAGTATGCGTACCGTAAAAATGAACTCAAAGTGAGGAGATTCCGGACCAGCAGCAGGGTCGGATACAGAATTCAATACGCTAGAGTTTGCCGGAATTCTGGCAAACCCAAAATGGTTTGCGACCGGGTTGGAAATAAGGCCGGTCTTATTCGCGGTCCATTGTGCGATCGCAGCGTTAAACAGAGTGGGATCTCTGAGAATATGGTCAAAGCTGTCGTCGCCATTAACATTGAAGAGATTAGGGAGCAAAGTGTGGTCGGAAAAGTTTCGTCCGACCGAAGGAATGTTGACAAGGACTGGAATATTCAAGGGGTCGAGATCTTCACTGTTTCCTATGCCTGACAGTTGAAGAACTTGGGCGGTTCCCACCGATCCGGCAGAAAGAATGACCTCTTTTCGCGCTTTGACTTCGACTGTTGAGTACCCTAATAGCATTGAACTTCGTCAGCTACATTTCATGATCTTGGTCTGAAGGGTCGTTCACCTGCGGAGGAAGACGAAGATCCTGGGGTTCTGGTAAACTGAACGCCACGGAAAGCCTTGACGCCTTTGCTGGAACTGGTATGCACGAGCTTCGTGACAGTGGCGTGGATCAAGACCGTAAGGTTTGGTCGCCCATTTGCCTGTGCCAGGTAGCTCGTAGACGAACTACTTCTCATCCCTCCACCCGCCGAAGATTGGATCCACCCAGTCCCAAGAAGACTTCGGTCGATTCCGCTGGTATCTTCGTTAAACGGAAACTCTGGCAGTTGCTGTGTAGTGTTGATTACACGGCTGTCGATTGTCTGGTTGTTGACTGGAAGGCTGACGGATACTTCCCCTTTGAATCCATGCAGGGATGGAATAAATTGGCCAGTGGTATTGTGACCGTCGATGGGAGCTTGGAATTTCTCATGCTATATAAAAACGAGGTGAGCGTCTTGGATGGATCTATTGATCTGTTGGCAATACCTTCTGGACGTATTGTCTCATATTATTCCATGCCCATCCAGGATCGTCGGAGATATTCGCTATCCTGTCCCAGTCCTCGATGGATCCGAATTGGTGGAGGAGATAATCTGCCAAGAGAGATTGAGTGAACGCTTCTTAATCAAGGTTGACAGAGTTTTATAATACTCACTAGCACTGCTACAGCCACCAAGTAACTTTCCACGAGGGTAAGGAAATGTTCGACCATCTAGTCCGCTCTGGGGAGTGATTGTGTAATTCCAATCGAATGGGGTGTCTGTGCATTTCGTGTGGTCAGAGAGCGGTCCCGCGAACCATAGTTTAATTAATGGAAGCATACTGGGAGTCACTTGTGGTGCAAGGAAAGGTGCGATAGCCGAAACCACACCCTGGTCACTAGAAATCGCGGTACAGTAAATGAAATGCTCGAGACTTTTAGGGCCCGCTGCTTACCTTACACCTGCTTCGAGGACCAGAACTGTTGTACTAGCATCCTCAGTCAATCTGTTGGCCAGTACAAGTCCGGCGTTTCCGGCTGTTCAAAATTGTTAGCAGACCGACTTATTTGATACTCGAGCCACGCGACGCACCTCCAACAATGACATAGTCAAAGTCAGTGTCTTTAGTTCGGAAGGGTCAGTGATGGTAGCCCCCAGGGAAGGGGCAAGTAAGAGAGAAGAGATCGCGAGAAAGCGAAGAAGTGAGGCCTGCATATCTATGAGGTACTACTACTCGCAATAGTGAACCTTTTATACCTCGAAGAAAAGATTACGAACCAGGATATTCGTGGTGCTTATGCAGCTCAACGGGATCTTCGTGTATCTTCGCATGAGTGTCCTTTGACAGCGGAAGGTCCTCAAATACTTGCCAAAGGTCAAACGGCGTCGAGGTAGGGTAACATTTGCGCAATTCTACCCCTTGTTCGTGCTGGCCGCTTAATCATCTGAAGTAGAGTCCTGCTAATAGCCTGATCCAAGGCACATACACCCCTCACTGGTTCCGACATCCGCATCTAGATGTCGGATCAGCGACGCGATCGGGAAGAGGCTATAAGTACATACCGATGGATTGACGGCGCGATGCGTGATTCGCGGCTTAATTGAGGCCGAGGTTCTTCGAAGCCAGCACCAAAATTAAGTATACAAGCCATTGGGAGCTTGTTGGGGGCCTTCGGTGCTCTTCTCTCTCTCCTGCGGTGATTGACTGCGACGTAGTCGCATGCTAGCGTAGCACTCTATATTTATCAAAGGCGAGATTGCAAACCTTGACCTGACTCGAATAGTATATGCCAGCTTTCCGAATGTGTCTTCACATTTCATAGTTGAGCAGAGGTATAGGTGGGCCCGACAAGAATATAAGGAAATCAGAGCCAACTGATGACGACCATATTTATCCTGTATACGTGTTGTTTCATACGACGAAGGGGTGGTTGTACGTGGAAATTTTGGACCGATACCGGTAGATACTGTACACAAAGGTACTGTAGTCCCTTAACAATACTGGTGGAAGGGATTTAGTCACGATATCGAAACGCGAAATCAGAATATGCTATATTGTACAACTACACCTTTACATTGAGCTCTTAACCCTGAGCCATTCAGACACACTTCTATCCACTTCCACTAACGAGAATAACGATATCGAAACTTGACGACCAATCAAAGTCCGCCATAGCTCAGTACTGAGTATGGTGGGGAGTATTACACCGCCATCTACCAATGCAGTCGATGCGTCGGGCATTGATAGCCGTCAGGGTTTTTGAAGAGATAAAGCTGATGATAATCTTCGGCGTCCCACCATTGTCCAGCTGGAATAATCTCCGTTGCGATCTTTTGACCTGCAAAAATGGAACAAAAGGGTCAGTAAAATGGCCGTTAATGGGAAAGAATCGGAAAAGAGAACAAAATGATGACTCGCCTTTAGGTGCAAAATGCTTAGCCTGAATCTCCTCCGTAACACGCCTCGCAATGGCTTCTTGAGAGTCTGAGTGCGTGAAAATGGCCGAACGGTATTCTGACGAGAAAAGTTTAGCATTGGTTCGTAGCTCAAAAGATTCGGGTAGTAGCAGAAGGGAAGACATCTACCCAGCCTGCGCTGGCGTTACAAAAAGTGCAGTAGAACCAGGGATATACGTGAATTGCAGAAGAGAGAAAAACTTACGAGTTCCAGTATCAGCGCCTTGGCGGTTTACAGTCGTTGGATCGTGCGTCCGGTAGAAGAATTCTGTGCTTCATATTAGGCTATCACTGCAAAGATATGATTGAGGTACATACCAACCAATTGATCATACGAAACTATGCTTGGATCGAACTCGATCTTCACTGCCTCGGCATGGTCTGTTGCGCCACTGCAAACGAGTTTGTAGCTTGGATTCTTGACGAGTGGATTGCCGCCCGTGTATCCCACTGCTGTTGACAAGATTCCTTTGTTCTCAGATGGTGGGAAGTGCTTGAGGAAGATATGTTCGACTCCCCAGAAGCACCCCGCAGCGAAGGTAGCGATTTCAGGTTGAGAAGTGGAAGAGGCTGTGATGTGAGCATTGAGTTGACATTATTGTTCCAGGACCCATACGACAGCGAACTTCGGCTTACTGGAAGACATTCTTGAACGAAAGGCAGTTGGGTCTATTACGGGTGCAGCGAAAAGGCTTCTAAGGCGGCCTAGCATCGTCGAATGTTCCTCCTAAATATGCAGATGGGAGGAAGTAATCACGCAATTGAGTTTCGGAGGCGATTATGAATCCACCACGTGACTTGTGATACGCGACGCGCTTTGGCGGGCGGCCCGGGCGGAGTTGGCGATCACATTGGGGCAATGTGGCGCATCTAGCCATAATACATTACATATCCGCCAACCTGGCGGGGGCAAGGGTCGCTTCGCCATCCTACTGTCACCCGCCGGCCCGTGGCTCGTGTGAAACCGCCGGACGTCCAACCATGATTTTGTCGTGGTCCAAGACTGTAAAGATATGACGAATTTCGTAAATTTTCTTGATAAAGTGTAATGCAGAACAATTTGAGGATATACCAAGGGTTGAGTGAGATATCGGAGACTTAAGAAAGTTACTGATACCA
This sequence comes from Flammula alnicola, assembly GCA_015499995.1. NCBI lineage: Eukaryota > Fungi > Basidiomycota > Agaricomycetes > Agaricales > Strophariaceae > Flammula > Flammula alnicola. Next base: position 27,899 of record JADNRV010000059.1, read on the forward strand.
TTTACGTGGTTAATTTGTATTTGTTTGTCCGGGCCTTTCACCCTTAGCCAAGATTGCGAGCGCAGCGAGCAATAAATGTGCTTCTTGTGAATGTTTTATAATAAATGAGGTACCATAAGTTCAATGTCTTTCACTCAGGAAGGTTGGACGTAAGATGTCGGACTCAAACCATGAATTCAGTGAATGTTAGCGAAAAGGCATCAGATAAATTCAATAAATTACAATTGGCCCCAACTCCTAAATGAATCAGCCTTGAGAGTGCCTAAGACACTCGCTCTACCGAGGAAAAGAATTAAAATGTCGTACTGAGCCAGAGTCGAAATAATTAGACAATTAGACTATTTATACATTTATCTTACTAGATGATGATCCCTCTCGACCAAATAAATCAATTGGGCTCGACGACCTATCCTCCGCAGCGAAATCTCCAAGTTCCGTTTTTCCTGCCTTCCTTCCGGGCCCCATGGTAGTCTTGGAACTGCCGAGAAACTGGAAGGTTGAGTGGTTTGCAGGGTTGAAACTTTGCCGAAGTCTCCGGTTTCTCCGCTTACTGATGTCAAGCCAAGTCCAATGCGAACTATGATCATGGAAAATACGAGTCCCTTACACAAAATATCAGTATTGTTTAGTGTTACTGGGGAACAAGAGTATAGTATCCATACCACGATGGGAGAGATCTGCGAGCAATCCTGGTAAGTAACCATCACTCAGGGTGGAGATGCTGGAACATACCGCATCTAGGAGTACATATTGGAACCAAGATTGCGTCTTATATAGAATAAGCAATGTTGTGAGGGTCGCAGAATATATGGCACCGGATTCAATGACGAGCAACATTATGGGTCGGAGACTCTGCTCGGAGAAGGAGATGCTCCGACGATTGATATACCAGATACGGTACGCAACAAGTACTGCAGAATTAAATTCAGAGCCTGGTAAACAATCGTAGAGGGCGAATCTTACAGGTGCAAATAATGTTTGTGGCAAGTGTCATCGAGAAGAAAGAGACAATCCACTGCCCGAGTTCCACGACGAATATCTCGGCTTCAGGTTCCACCTTGGCGAATGAGAACAGAATACCCCCGCCTGTGACTGATTGGAGGTCATTTTTAACAGAGGAATCGAAATTTAGAGATCTAGGTTATCGTACCTGCGCTTCCAAGAAGCAATAAACAAGGGAAGGCAATAACATAGAATCGCTTTCCCCACACGAGATAAGCACGCAAGAGCTATTTAAATTCTCAGTAAATTGGGCATTTTTAGAAAGGAGAATTAAACCAACCACGACGCTGTCTCCCACTAATGTCTGAGCAACGTATATGGTGCTTCCAAATATCTGGGTGAACTCTGATAATTGGTTAAAGAAAGCGCCAGGTCCTCCGGGCTCGTTCTTGAAGATAATAAACGCCTTTATGATGCGCGTATAGTTAACCCCAATGTGCTGAAGGATATTTGATCAGAAATGAATTACGCCGAGCTGATCAGGATCAACCAGTTCCATACCATAGTTGCCAGCACAAACATGACTATGGCGACGCTCAGCATGGTCCGGTTTATCGGCTGCCCGCGAGGGCGTTTGTCGATGAGAACCCAGCAAGTGATCACAAATAACACCGTGTAGGCACCTGAGTCGAAGTAGGCTTAGTACCCTGAACTATATGAATAGCGCATAGGATAGAACCATAGAGAAGAGTCTGAATAAAAATAGAGACGAGCTTGGACTAAAGGGACGTTCGATTAAAAGGGTTACATCCCTTAAGTTACTGAACCAACATACCTCCTCGGCTGAAAACGCCATTGCGAGGGAGAGCGAAAGACAAGCGACGTCTACTTCTTGGAATTCAGCTCTTATAAGCTGTCGCTTTTCGCAAATCAGCGCCTGGTTGAGATTCATCATTCATAATTAGCTTTGATTTACCAAGATCCCTTGGGAGGTCGTTTCAGAGAAGGATTAGAATAGAAAATTGTGGCCACGTACCAGCACCTGCTCGTTATTATTATCGTGGTGGGGCCTTAACGCACGAAAAAATAGACAAGGATGTACATGATGCGTCTTTAAGCTATGTCGTTGCCTTGATCGGTGATGTGGGCATGATGATCCAACTTGACGGGATTGAGCCTGTGTACGAAGTTTTGCTTGTTGACGAGGGTGGTATTTTTGCAGAAGGGCGCCAAGATGAATCCGTGTATAGCTTGTTTCCTTATAAGGAAGGAGCTTACGACCGTGGCATCATTGGTAGTAAGGCAGGAACGCCGTAGGCAGGCATGTTTTGGCCTTTGGTACTTATTCAAACATTCGAGTCTCACGCAGGAGGGAAATCCCTAAGCTCAGCCTTCTCACAACATGTTGATGGAAAACTTTTCTAGAATGTATGGCATGCCCATGTGCATCATGTGCGTCGATGAGAAAGGTCGACCAATGGACAAACTATCCCAAGCAATACGATACCCCGCCCTAATACCTTGTCCTTCTGCGATTAAGTTTCATGGATTAACAGACATTAACACGAATTTAGTAGTACAACTCTTTCACGATGTATTCTCACGCGGAGCTTCGCCCTAGGTATAATTAGCTTGACAGGCCACGACAACGGCGCTTCCTCGTATTGTCATTGTGAACGGCAAGATATTTGTATGAGTAATCAACTCGGCACTGAAATAATTCAAGGACAACCCAACCGCCTGGGTGCAGTTTCACATGTATACTCCAGAGAAGCAGACAACAAATATATCACGGTCAAACAGCGTCCTTGCCGGAAGATACAACTAATTATTCCACACGTCAACGTTTTACCCAGCCAATTTACCTTCCTGAGCCATATCCTGACTGTCAGTTTCAGGCACCTCTGTATTTCTGGCGATCCCACCCGTAGTCATATCCCATCCCAGCTGATCATACGTCCATCCAAAGCAGGACCCTCCAAGCAGAGGAGAATGGAACCCACACGCGCTGCGGTGCATACCAGGGTTCTGGTGTAATATATCAAGAGAACGCATCTCTTCTGATGTGAGCGCGATAATCTGCTTATAAAATCAGACCGTTCTCTCCGTGAGAGGAAAGGCATGAGAGGCATTTTACCCACCGAGAGATTCTCTTTGAGGCGCTGCAAGTTCTCTGTCTTTGGTATGACAGATGTACCGCGTTGAACGCCCCAGCTGAGTAAGACTTGCGCTGCCGTCACATTGTGGTCCTTCGAAATAGATGCGATAACCTTGTCGCTCGAATATTTATGCTTTCCTAGAGGCGTGTACGCTGTGAGAAGGATGCCCCTGGTTTTGCAGAAGGATAACAATGTATGTTGAGGAAGGCATGGATGCGCTTCCACTTGATTAACCGCTGGAACAATCCGTGTGTGGCGAAGAAGATGGGTCAAAGTTTTGACACTGAAGTTGGACACTCCAATACTGCGAGTTTTTCCTGCGAAGTGGGCTTAATACACACCGCACACCTGTTTTTTAATAATGAGAACTGTTACCGGAGGCTAAAAGATTTTCCATTTCCTTCCACGTCTCCACATATGTCGGACTTGCGTCAGGTTGTAAGGCTTCACCTTCTCCGAGCATCAATATATGATGCTGCACTGAGCCGTGAATATGGACGTACCGTTGTCCAACAGGGCCTGCGGCCAATGCATCAGGTATAAATCAACATATTCCACGCCGAGCTTCCTTAAGCTGCGATCGAGAGCAATTGCCACTCGCCCATGATCTTCACCTCTACAGGACAGTAAGCGGCAATATACATTGCGATGTCGATTCAGAGAATCCATACGCAAGCTTAGTTGTGACGAATATTTCCGAACGCAGTACCCCAGATTCTTTGATAGCTTGACCAACCGATTCCTCGTCACCTATAAAGAGCCGTTCCTTCGTTTAGTAAAATGACCGCTATACTATGCCTCGTCGACGTACCGTAGTTTGCTGCCTAGCCGGGGCAATGTTGAAGTACTATTCAGAATTGTGCTCGTTGCATGTTGCATCGAGCTATGGTGGTACGCACAGTGTCAATGTGTCGATAGCCTAGCTCTAATGCGTTCTTGACCATCTGAACGACATGTTCACCTTCGCCAATGCGACCCATCCAACACCTGGAGCTTTTCGTTAGAGTTGGGATGGTCTGTTAACCAATAAGATGCGGGCACACCCAATGCCAACTGCTGGCATATGCTGTCCAGAGTTCAGTACATATGAAAGAATATCTAGAGGCATGCCAGACAGGGACTTTGAAGCTCGTTCAAGTTGAAGTTGGATTATTGACTCGGAAAGTTCAACTTCTTTCAGCTCACAAAAACCCGCACCTTCAATTGGTCCCGCCGCCAATTAGCGACACTCTCATCCGGCTACTCGGCAGGGCCTATCTGATAAGAGCGTGCAATACATTATACCCGTGTCAACTTTCTCTCACTGTCACCGCAACTGGAATGTGGCGCTCCAGCAGTGTGTCACGTTGAAACTGGCTTCTGCCCATGATCGCTTTGGGAAATCTGGCAGGGCCTTCAAGACTTGGTATTGTAACGACAATTACCAGCAGCCGCAGCAGTTCACTTCATCAACGTCAGGCAAATTTAGTGAGAAAGGATCAAAGAGACGGAAGATATGTAGACGGCGATCCTGGACAATGATACAATCCACGGAAGAATCAATTTATCACACAAGGTACCAGCGTCTAATAAGGGCGTACTGTCACCGGGTCATGAATGATAAAAATGAGCAAGAACCTATCAATCAGCAGCTCATCAACGTCAGTGGCGGCCATGCGATGAAGTCAAATTTCAGACCTCGGAGCTCAGAAAACGTATCACCGGCAAGACTTATTTAAAGACTAATGATGTGTCTCGGCCTCGGCCTGCGCAGTGAGGACGCGCTCACGATTTGGCGTATCTCTTTTTTAAGAAACTGAGAAGTAATCAGAAAAAGGAGAATATGAACCCGCAGAACATCAGGTGAAAAGGCTGACATCTGTGGCGTTCCAAGTGAAGCCAAAAGATATCTGAGACTCCCAGTGTACGTGTTATGAGAACAGTGGGGAAGAGAAACAAAGGACACACAAAGCTAACTTCAAGGGTAGTTGACAGTCGAAGTTAAGATGCTCGCGGAGTCCTGAGGGCTCCTCTTCGGCTTCCGTTTCAAAAATTTCTTTGATGGGAGCATACCGCTTCATCTACACTTCTTGGGCATGAGCGCAGTGTCCCGTGGTTTCCTTGACTCCAAATCAAAGTTCTGGGTGGAGTCTGACTCACAGGTAGCCTGGCAAGCCGAACAGCTCCAATAATTTGAGCCGAATACCCTGAAAGGTAGACCTTGTAGATAGTTCAAGGGTCCGAAAACGATGAAGATGAAGAAGGATCCAAGGTGTGCTCAGATGCGAACAACGAATGTCTGCAGATATGTAGCACCTAAGAATGGCCGTGACCACTGCCAATTAACTGGAAATAGCTGAAACATAGATGCTGATCAGGCAGCGCTTGTGCCGAGTTCGCGCACTGCAGGAAACGACGTTCAGTAGTTAGCTCATTGATGATATGCACGAGAGCAGACTTCCTAACTTGTCCATGAAGCGTTGGTTGGAAATCCATCATGACTGGAGGAGGCGCAAGGCGAAAAGGAATTCAAATAGGCGCCACGAACTGCCCCATAATGATTGCGCCAATGGTGTAAAGAAGAATTGATAGTAGCGTGATCATCCAATGTCGAGGTATTGCATTATGTGCTACTACGAAATCTGGAAACAAGAAAGGCTAGAGGCCTGCAGAGTCAATCGGATGCACAAGAGTCATTTTCACCCTCCCACGCTGGGTGTTCCTATCCTTCTCCACCTCGATGCGCACCGTGACCTTGTCAAACACAGCAATCGTCGTCGACCCCACAGTGATTGTGTAGTTATCGGCGTCAAACTGCATGTCCTTCTTGAACGTGACCAGACCCTCGATACCCAACCTGAACGACAATAGAAAGTATTAGAGAAAAAGAGGAATCGTTTGCGTGAGAGACCCACTTCGAGACGAATACACCAACTCCGTTCCTGAACGTCCTGATCACGAACGCCTCTTCCGTCACTTCTCCAGCTTGACCCTCCTTCTTTTGGCCTCGCCCTTTCAGCGCCAACCCGACATAGAATTCTACACTGGCCCGGCCGGCCATTTGCGCCATGCGATGTCGTCGATTCACCACGTCCAGAACCCGCTCCACATGAGGTTTTGAATGCAGCGATGCGTGTAGCGGAGAATAACCGATTGCAGCAGATAGTTGTCGATGGGCCAGCACATCTGAGGCAAAGAGAATTTGTCAATTCAAGAAATAAATGTGGAAACGAGGAGCATACCTGCATAACGCCGAATCGGACTCGTAAAATGAGTATAAATTGGACTGGCAAGACCATAATGCCCAAATGTATCCTTTCCCACACTTCCAGAGCAGAAGTATTCCGCCGAAAGCATGCATCGAGTTGCCATGATGCGGACAAGGGTGTTGAAAGCAGGTTCCTTGGGATCCTGAAAGGGAAGAAAATGAGTGTGAGCGACCTTGACACAGAAGGATGAAAATGACAACTGACAATGCACTGATCCAAGGAGGTTGCAAGCGCCCCAGAACTGGACACATCCAGCTTCATTCCCTTTCTCTTCAACAAGATATCTTGAAGCTTCTCAAAGTTCGTCCGTGGAGGCGGCAGATGCCGTCTGCAAAATACAATCAGATCCACAGTCCCAAAAATACGGCAGACAAAGAAGACTGGCCCACCTAAGCACAGCAGTCTGTGGGAACGTTTCCTCAATCTTGCGCGCGACGCTGATGTTCGCTAGCAACATGAACTCCTCAACCAAGCTATTCGTCTCCCTCATCACCTTCTGCTCCACGTCGATCGGGTCCGAGGATTCCGCGCTATCGAGTTGGATCCTGACCTCTGGAGAGGCAAGGTTGAGCGCACCAGCGGCCATGCGTTTGGCTTTCAGCTTCAAAGCGAGAGAGTTGAGCAGACGAATGCTCTTGGTGAGCTCGTCTTGAAGGTGACTGTATACATGCGGACGTTAGTCGACTTGTGGAGCAGTGGCAAAATTGATGGACTTACGAGTCATCCTTGCGGATTTGGGCTTCTTCGTAGGTGAAGGCCGCCTTTGATGCAATGACGGACTTCGTAAACCGTACGCTCACGATGTCGGCATCAGGGGTCAGCTCCTACAAGCAACGATTAACAAATTGTTAAGTTAAGATTAAGAAGCAACGCTAGCGTACCCAAATGGCCGAAAATGCCAATCGTTCCACGAATGGGCGGAGAGAACACAAATTGGTGCCCAAGAGAGCCGGCAACATGTCAATGCGTTTGTCGACCAGGTATACTGTTGTTCCTCTTGACGCTGCTTCGCTATCCATTGGTGTGTCGTCGTGTACGAAGTGTGACACATCAGCGATATCTGCGAGCGGACCATCAGAACCCGAGAACAGGAAGGACAGAAGAAAAGGAACACCTACGGACACCAGCCTCGATGTTACCATTGGGCAATTGACGAGCATGTAGCGCATCATCGATATCCTGGCAGCCTAAAAATGAGTCTTAATATCCGAAAGTCAAGACTTCGTAAAGGCCGGACAACGCACCTGGAGGATCAATGCTACAGATAATCAAATCCCGTAGATCCTCTCTATTCTTCCATTCCGGGCTCGACTCGCTCTTTGGAGGCACAACCCATTTCTCGCCCTGCTCCGGCAAACAGTCCAAAATCGCCTTCCCAAACGGCCTGTATGGCACCTCAAACTCCAGCAGCAGACTCTCCTGCTCGGCCTCCTTACTCTCGACCTTCCCTAGCGCGCGCACGAAGTGCCCTTCTGGATACCGCGAGGTGACGTCCCAGCGATCGATGGTGACGAGGATCTTTTGGCCTATTAGAGAGGGTGCTTGGCGGGTGCGGAGGCGGATGCGGGGCAGGAGCCGAGATACGGGGGTGGCAAAGACAGTTTGTTGAGAGAGAGAGGTGGCGTTGGAGGAGGTTAGGGAGGTGCTGTCGATATGGCATACGTAGCTAAAATTATGGAAATATTAGAAAAGAGATCGTGGTGTAGGAAGAGGAAGGAAAGCTTACGCTCGCCAGTTACGCTTGATGATACCAACGATCCGGCCTGTTGGCTGCTTTTCGGAAGTGCGTTTCTCGGATTCCAGGAACTTGGATTCTTTGACAAGAACCTCGTCGCCTTCCCTTTCACCTTCGTCTGCAGAATCCTCCGCGTCATCGTTTTTCAGAGTTGCTAAGCAAAGCAATCAGCCAACCCCAACCATCTTAGTACCGTGGGGTGCTCACATTCTTGGTCTACAACCTCGTCTGCTGGTGCCTTCCACTCCTTCTCATCGAACACCTCGACAACAACAATATCTCCATTGACCGCCCTATTCATGTTCTCCCGCCCAATTAGCAATATTGGCTTCGTAAATCCGGGTACAGGCACGCTTCCTTCCAGGTAGTTGTATTGATTCGCGTTGAAATGTCCTTGGCTTAATTCGCCTGCCTTTACTCCTGCCATTAAGGTAGCTGTCGGAAGGTACTGAACAAAGATAAGAGTCGAAGCATGAAAAAGTAAGATATGGAATATACCTCGGGATAGAGGGCCTGTCGACCTGCTGCGGCTTTCGTTGGTTCTATTTCGTTCGACCCCTCAGCAGCGAGGAGGTCTAGCAGTTGCGTGGCGTCGGTCATTCCTTCCACATATTTCCTTACTAAAATAAAGTCAGCAGGGCCCAGTCATGAATGGCGTGTTAGTCACCTGAAATCGAAAATATTCCCGACTTCCCCGCTTTCTGCCTATTCGCAGCATCTTCTGTCATCAAAACCACTGAAGGAAGTTTGGGCGGCGGTTGTCCGCGAACTGGGGGTCGATTCACCCTGATGTGTGAGCTATACCACGCAGCTGCCTTGCGAATACCTATATTTGAAGTCATTGAGCGATATAGTCAATGTGGGAGGTGATATATCCACTTCTATCGTTTCGATCATTAGGTGTCTCGCCTTCTTCCCGAATCACGGCGGTTTCTCTGAACAGCAGGTTGGCAACGATATGGAGTGCAAGGCGTTGAACGTACGATCGATATTCGTTGTAAAAGATCCAAATCTTCTTGTCTTCCATCTTTGTCAAGGTCTTTAGACGATTGTACAGCGGCAAGGACCGATGTCGAACTTCTTCGATCACGGTTTGTAGGAGGATGATGGGCGGGGTGAATAGAGGCGATTCTACGAGGTCCATCTAGTGAGGTTGGATACTAAATGTTAGCAACAGCGATGGTGGCGTTCAAAAAGTGGTATATATATATACCTGAGATAGGAACACATTCGTGTCTGGTAAGATGAAGTGTCCATTGGGAAACGACGGGTGGTTCTTGTCCCCAGAAAAAGGGAGAGCATCTGCAGGGCATTCTCGACAATCGTGGATGCCACAAGCAACATCGTCACGTAAATATCTTTCACGAAGAACTTTACGAATCCAGTGAGCAGGCACTTCTGAGAAAAGACTTCGTCAAGCGTACCTTTTATGACCTTTCCTCGTGCCGTCTTTTTGAAGAACTTTCTCTGGGTTAGAACAGCTTCTGTCCTGGGTCGTTTCAAGATCGTTATTTCAACCATCGCGCAGAATTGTGTCAAAAAGGCTCGGGGGGATATTGTTTTGAATGAAAATACGGCGCTCAGAGTTTGGAGGATGAAGCTGAAGTCATAAGTACCAGCCTGAACGAAAATGAAATCAAGATTCAAGCGTTTCGACCCACGTGGAGAATGAGCCGGCCCGGAAGTCATTGGTCCTAACCCTAACCCAAAGTCAAACCACTTTCTTCTGTCGATTCTCTCAACGTGGTCCCTGCCAGTGAAATCATAGCCTTCCAGCGTTGGCAGGGGTTTGAGGACGGAACCACGGACGATAACAATAGGATAGCGTCTACCGGAGCGTTAATAAGAGCTTCAGAGATTGAAGCCACTGCAAGGCGCCGCCGTCCGAGTCACAACTTGATCTGCCACTTTTTGGAATCTCGTTTCCCCCTACCTCATACCCAACACTTCCTAAGGAGCCTCTCTGATCCATTTTTGATGTTTTTCAGAAGCTTCGGCGAGGCTTCAGTGCAATTCACCGCCAAGACATTTGTGCTATGAACCTTCATATTTACAGCGCCTTATCATGGCCTCCGAGTCAGAATATGGAGTGGCGAAGGCTCTAGGCTCAGGACGCAGTCAGACAAGTGGTCTGAAAGTACTGTGGAATGCCTTCTCCTATCTAATAAATCGATAAATCTCGACCGATCTCTCTAACCTATCGTTTTCGTTATCACTCGGTTGCTGCAGGACATCTCCCAGCGTCTATGATCAATTGCGCGATGTGAGTATCAAAATTTGACAGAACGATTTACCAGATCACTCACTTGGTTTACGGATAGATAGTTCGTGACAAACTCTTTCCCAAGAATGGCTGCAAATTCTTCATCAGCGTAAATGTTCTTCCTCGCTTCTTCCCAAGTAAGCGGCATTCTTGTAACGCCGAGTCTCTTGATTTATGACTCCGAAAATCGACGCGCGTAAATCAAGTTCGCCAGTGAAATTGAGTTTAGTACACTTCACATGTTACGATTTGGTTATCTGGGGCCTAAATTTGACAGTCAGGTTAGAAAGTGAGCGTGAAACTTCTTGTGTGAGCGAATCGCTTTCACGCCGGTAGTCGGCTGTGAGTATCTAGAAGGCACAACTTGTCAACGGAAAGAAAAAAGGATGACGAGTCTGAAAGTTAAGAAGTCACGTAAAGCCCTCAAATCACATGCTCCACGGTTTCGTGTTCACTATAAACTATGCAAATTTAGTGATGTCTATATGTAGCCACAGTACTTACTTGCAAGCTGAGTGGCGTGGAACAAGTAGTTGTGCGAGGATGAGTGGAAGTCGCTTGATCTGTACTTTGGACATATTGATTTATTATGGAGACTTTCACTTAATAAGCGAGAAGGGGCTGATGACAGCCTCAATGTTCCATACATAGCAGCGCATGTGGCATAAGTCACTTCGTCCTTACGAAGGTTATAACGAGGGCAGCTGGGACACCTCTCCTAACTGACATGTTAACGAGTTTGATTAGAAAGAGTAAATGAATTTGTAGTCGGTCGCTCTGAATCTCCAATCATCAAGAATGTCGTGCTTTGAAGTTGGGCGCTTAAATTTCTGGGCCCACACTAAAGTTGAAACCTATCCCCAAAAGGAAGGTGCACAATGCATTTCGCCGGGCTGCCAAATCAAATCTTAAATCATGGCCTCTCACCGAGAAGATGGAAGGCAAGCTTAGCTGTAACCAGATGCATGTCTAGCTACCGCTTATACTCGTACATCCTTGCTGGCTACGTTCAAAGCCAGAACTCGGCCAGGACTATGTATACAGCACTCCCAATGACTGGAAGCGTAAAATTTAGTGGGAGATGGGAGATGGGAATATATAGTCAATCCTAGTCTCTCACCACGATCCTACAAGTATTTAAAGGGCAATGAGATGGAAACGTTATACCCCAAGAACTTCTGTGTGCTCAATCAAGCATTTAACTGTCTCGTTTATTTCACCATGCGTTTCCTTCTATCCTTCGTACTCATTGCTATCCCGTTCATATCCGACTCTGTGGCAAGACCAAGAAAACTGCAGCTGAAAAGGCAGCAACAAGAGTCTGAATGCGAGTTTGCGGGTAAGCCTCTTCCCCCTTCCGTGTCGACTCGGAAATACATTAGCCTTGCATCTTAACGACGCTTTATGGGTCATCTGGAGGGCAGCCTGCATCGTAGCATTGTCCGAGCTTCCCTTACAAATCACTACATGTGCCGAAGCATTGAAAGCCTTTGAAAATAACAGTACCGGTAAGTTCTTTGACAGTGTGCACCTGCATGTTTGACATATGCTGACCACTGGAACGAATAAATTAACAGACCCAAACGGCGTTAACTTGGAAATTGAAGGTTCGGACTGCATCGCTGAAGCAACCCTGGGGATAGAATTGGTATGTGTCAGTTATTTGCAGGCTCGCAGATTGCGGGTTTCTGACTGACATGATACAACATAGCCCAATGATTGTGGCGGCTGTTTCGCTGTATTGGACGGGGAATGTCCTAACGACGAGGTCCCTTGCACAGGACCGCCTAGTAAATAAACAATTTTGCATATTTTGTCGTACGCATGAATCAACATGATGTGTAGGAAGGTTGTCGGATTTAGTGCTACTTACGTTTGTCGTTGAACACATCCAGACCCAGGGTCTATCGAAAAGGCGAATTTTGGGTAGCTTTGCTCAGAGACTGAAAAAAAAATTGTGAGGGGTCCTTTCCTATTCATTTGCGTGAAACGTAGTCGACTGGATCTCGCCAAAGTCAGTCGATGGGGTGAAGCGGTTTGAGTAAGTAGTAGATAACAAGTATATTCTGTCGGTGTTTGCCGTTGAGGGTGCTAGAGTGAAGAATAGGTGGAGTAGGAAGTCGAGGGGTTATGGTACATGTACCCTATTGATTCTTCAGATCCCAAATTTTCATCGTGGAATCGAACGTCACAGGTTGGCGGCGCCTTGCCCGTCGAATTGGGACCAGAAGATCCTCGTCATCCGATGTGTTGGAATCATCATTGCCTTCCGCTTGGTCTATGTCAAGAAAATGACGCGATCCTGAGGCAGATAACAGGCTTGGTTTGAAAGGGTGAAAGGCTACCGAACCTATAGCATCTAATATTTCACGGGAATCAGATAATTACAAGATTTTCGAAAAATAAATTTACCTGCGTGCGCTTTGAACCGTAACTGCGGCTCGGAGACCTTTGTGTGAAACCCACTCGACGATTCATCCAACATTGTATCGCGAAGCCCAGGGTCTTCTTCTGCACTTTGGGAATCGAGCTCGAAAATTGAGATGTTCCCTTCCTACAAATAGGCGCACGTCAGACAAATCAGAGAGAAAATACGACGCCGACTGAACCTGATCCCCGATGCTCAATAAACGACCCGATATGTCGATGTCGAAGCGCATTTTCTGATTGGTTCTTGATTTAGGGGGAGATGCGCGGAATATTTCCAGTGGGGTGCCAACGTCAGAGCGAATATCCCAACTGTATACCATTCCACTCGCGTGTCCGCGATAACCAGCATACAGGATATGAGGCTTCATAGGGTTGAAGTGAAGCTGTAAGTCGGGAACATGGGTGTCAGTACAACTCCAGCGAAGAATCGCCTGATGTGAGAAAAGGACTTACTTGAGTGACCCCGGCTCGTGGCCCGCCACCTACATGCATGAGCGGTTGTTCTGGCTGGGCGTCGCTGAACATCGCAATGTTATCAGCTGTAGGAGTGAAACTTCCCGCAGCGTAAAAGGATTCATCGGAGCTATATGATGGAGAGAACGCGAGAGATGAAATGATCCCTTGAACGCAGGACGTTAACTAGAGGAAGATAAACTCAAAATCGTAGAGCGATACCTTTGAGGCCATCTTTGCTTTTTTTGGATGACGTTGTCCGTAACCGAGTTCCCTCTCCTGGTTGAGATAGATCGAACACTTCGATCGCATCTTCAAACCCACAGTAAAGTCTAAAGAATATTTGAGTTTCGAGAAAGAATGGACAGTGTGCGCCCAACGAACTTTTGCGCTGAGAGGTTAAACGCGAGACTGTGGGGTGCTATTTGCCTCTCCCTGTGGTCCACTATTCTGTATGACGCACGCAGCTACTGGGACATGATCGCGTCAGAGGCCAAGGGCGAAAAGGCATTAAGAGGATACAGAATCTTACTCGGCCATCTGATGCATCCAGTAGTTTCACCGGACACTCGCGTACTGATGCGACAAAGCAAAAAGACGCGGGATCATGCGGAGATGCAGTGGGGTACCAGATAAAATCCAGAATAGGTGATGGTTGACGGAATTCTCGGACGGGGTATTGGCTCTCAGCTGGTATGCTATCAACTACACCGTGCCAATTTTTCGTGCATTTATGATGGCTTACCTACACCACCGTCTTGTGAAGAGCTTATCAGCTTTTCAGGATACAGTACCCTCAAGATTTCGGTGGAAACGACTTACACGTTAAAGGATTGAAAGGTTCTGCTCTCGCATTGAGCAAGGACTACAGATCCATCAGGACACCTAGATTAAAGGGATACGTCATCCAATAAGGGTAGCTCTATCGTTACTAGTGATTTGACAGTCATTGCTGCTAATTACCCACCATTTCGCGAGCCTAGGAAAATCGCCTGCAAGTCCAGAATCTGTACCAATGTACAAAGTGGAAGCTAAGGATGGGGGTTTGGATATGTCATAGGGATCGGGCACCCAAGCTTGTGAGGATTTCATGGCATAGCAGTGATGGAACGATAGGTTCGTGCCAAGCCCCTTGTCGGCAATGCTTCGGCAGGCGTTTGTTTGTTTGTATATATATTGCGGAACGCAATCCTGACAAGGGGCTTGCTTCAGAGTGACGAAATTTGGGGGCTTTGTCTTCATCGACGCTTGAACCGGTTTGTAATCCTACCGTTCAACGTTGGCTGAGATATTTTTTCTCAGACATCCAATACACCTTTTGACATAAAGGAATTATCTTAGCGCTTATGCATGATAATTATATGCACTGTGGGAGCAGCTTAGGTTGCCGAGCAACCAAGGACAGGCTGAAAACTAGATTTCAACCTGTCCTTGGGTGATTATTAGGTTGATTTGAATCAACCTAATATTTAGGTTGCGCGGCAACCTAGCAAAACAACCAAGAAAGTAGTGATATTAAACCTACATAATTAGACCGTGAGTATGCTACTTTTCAACCAGACTCGTCAGCCAGTAAATAGGCACTTATCAACCTAAGTATGCCCCAGTAGGAAAGATATTATTTTTTTTGATAAGACTGTTAATTTATATATTCTAAACATGTTCTGAGAAATTTTAAAGGAAAAAGGTTGACACCTGGAACAGGGTGGCATAAATAAGAATTTGGCGCGCACCTTTTTTTTTTTTCCTAAGTCCAAAATGCTGCGTTGGATACTCAGTATCCGGCGATGGCCGATATTTCAAACTCCGCCTGAACAGAGCGTCAGGTGGTTGACCTTTGTTCTTAATCACCGTCGTCCTGGATCCATCCTAACCCTCAACTGCATATGACCCCGACGAGTCCCCAACAACCTACCTGACCATAGTCTGCTCACACCATGGGCTGGCATTCGATTAACAGCACCGCGAGGGCATAGGAAGTCTTAGGGAGATAGGAGGTAGGGACCCATGGTAGGAGGCCCATCAGGTACGTCGCGACTCGCGAACAACGCCCCATGATGTCAGTGACAATGGAAAGCCATCTACGTGAATGGTAAGTGCTCCTTTTGAGCATGAGGAAAATAACCGGGATGCTTGCTTACTGGTTTCATAGGTACCCAACATATCTGTGCAGATCCGTTCAAGGTGAAGACTATTGCTGACAACATGTGAATATTGACAGTGCCTGTTACAGTGGAGTCGAGGGATGGAAGCGGGTATGAGAATGCAAAGCGCCAATATCTAGCAGGTAAGGTCCTCAAATATTGGACACGGAAGGTCGCATTCTGACCTTTCTCTGTGCTTGCCAGACGGCAACACCCATCACCACTTCCTTTCTCCGCGGTTCGCCACGTCTTCAGGTGTTGGATGCGACTTGGCATGGGAACCATATGCTTGAGGCCTCGCTGTGGGTTCAGCGATGGTGGCCTAGACTGTAGTAAACAGCGTGTAGTTTGTTCTCATTTAAAGTTCGTAGCTGTATGTAACCTAGTATGTAGTCGCAATAATAGGTTGACTTTTGATTTAAAATGCCCACAGCGAGCTCAATCACGGTCCACGGAAGCTGCTAATTGGATACTATTTAACCAGCAATAGGTTGATTTTCGGTATAAATATAGGTTGGTTAACACCCTGTGTTAGGTTGATCATACACCTTACTCAACCTATTTGTACATAGGTTGAAAAGTTAAAAAATAGGTTAGAAAATGACCAAGGCGTCAACCTACTTACAAGGTTGATCACCAACCTAACGAAGATGAAAATTAACCTTTTATTTACTGATATGTAACCTAACTTAGGTCAAATCCTCAGGTTGACCATCAACCTGGGCCGCCCGCACAGAGATGGCTCCGGCAATGTAGAGTAATTTAGGATCCTTGGAAGGAGGCTTCCCTTCTAAGCATGCAGCCATCCTGGTGCCATAAAACATTTGCATCACATAGTTTTAGCATATATATCTATGATTGTGCCAACAAATTGGAGGTTAGAAGTACTTCAGCGCCTAAAATCCTCCTCCCAATACGAGAATCCATGAAACGGCACTCAATCACGTGATGGCCGCGACAGAAATATCTCTAAGTCCCTAGCCTCGCCAGCCAGTCGTCACATGATCCGTTGTTGAAGTAGCAGAGCTGACGTTCACGGATATAACGCCTGGAACCTGTTACGGTTGCCATACCGTGAGGTCCCCAAAGTTGCTATTTTTCATACTCCGATTGATGGCCACTCGCATGCCGCTTACTCAACTGATTGAAGAAAATATTACCGCATCAGGAGGGTGATTGTAGCCAAATTGTAGCACGAAATGGATAACATTCCAGGCTAGCTATACCTTTCCGTACAATCCTACAATATGGACAAATGTATTCAGACTGAACCAGAGGATTATACAGGCCTGAATTTCCACCAAAGACCACCCGAAACACCAGTTAGAAACAGCTTTCATTATGTCTCTCCTCATCTCGATACCCCTTTTCTTCAGTCCTCTCCATTCCTACCTGATGCCTATCCACCTCCACCATTATATTACTGGCAAGGACCTCCTATACCCTTTCTTCACAACACTCCCCAGCTCTTTACCCCTCAGGCTCAACCTAAACACAGTGAAGGAAACCAAGGGCAAGGATCACAAGGACAAAAGAAGGATGCAAAAAGGTTGTGGCAGACTGGGAAGGATAAAATAGAAGAGATCTTCGCCCTGTTGAGCAAGTGGAAATGGTCAATAGGGGACTTATTTCTTCACATGTTTTTTATGGAAGATACACACGGAAAATCTTTCGAGCCATCACCACGACATGTTCAAGTCATCGCCAAATTTCTTGCAGGAGAAACGAAGATTGGTGTCAGTAGGCTCATCGAAGCATGGATGAAGAGTGCATATGGACTACCTTCAGAGCAGGACTATGAACGGCAAATGTTCTACTCGACAACAGTTGACTATCGGACGATTAAGCATGCTCGGCCCGCGATAACATCCTTCGCAGCACAGGTCATCAAAGAAAAACTCGTCAAGGAGGCAAGAAAGGTTGTCAAAAGCGAGAGTGGGCTACACACCTTTACTTCAAAGGGGAAGGATATATCAAGATATGATCTTGGGGAGAGAGCTTTACCAGAGGCAATGGCAGTTTTTCAAGAAACAACACCACTCACATGGGAATATGTATTGGTTATTGCAATGCCAAATAAAGAAGCTGAAGACCGAGAAAGAAGACCGCCTGCAATCGTGAGTACACACCATGTCATCCTGGAGGCACAGAGTCTTAATGGCATTTCAGGTTGCTGCTCATGCAATGAGTATGTTAGCCTATTCACGAAACCTGTACGCAAAGCTCGTAGCTTTGGAGAAAGGTATCCTCAACTTTGCATGCTGTGCGAACCACTACCTCTACAAATATGACAGCCGTGTCGGTGGCGGTCCCAGCTATCATTCCGTCTGTGAAGCTTTGAAGAAATTAGCAGCCAATGACGCAAGAATAATACGTGAAATTTCTTGGAGTCAGAATTCATCCTGGATACTTCGATTCGACAATGTCCAGCACTATGTCCGACCACGGAACTTTCGAGTTGGAAAAGAGGCGACAATGAAGATAGGAACCGCTGGAACAGTCTTTGAATTTGTCAACTTTTCTTCAGTTGCACTCGACATCAATGAAAAGAAGAAGAAACTAGCAGAGAACAAGAGAAAGGACTTGACCTTTCCGCAACTCATGGCCTTGATTGACACCAACCACATCCACAAAGTTCTCATTCTACAGTTCCTTCGCATCCTCATAAACTATGTTCCTTGTCTACACAAATATAAAGCCAACGTCAGAAAACAATACAACACCAATGCTGTGAAGAAACAGCTACCTCTTCGAAAGACACGGCTCTTCCCACTGCCAACTAATGGGCGTAATGAAACGATAACGGCAGAACTAATGCACGCACTGCTTGATTTCATAAAGGAGATGGGATACACTGAAGATGCATATGTTAAGCGTTTGCTTCATGCAGGAGGGGATGGACTTACCTATGAATGAATGGTGCTACTGAAGATCTACATGCAATTCCACGATACACCATTCCAACGTCTCGATTGGCTTCAACCTTTTCTCGAGACATGGCATGCATGCTGGACAGACCTCTGCCGGATCTTCGAGGCACATTGGGACAGTTTACTCAGCCCAGATCCATCCTCCATCGGTCACAGTGCCAATCATCTCAAACGCAAAGCACCATCAAACCTAAAGAAGGTCGACTACTATCCATATTCCGAGCTGGCATATCAAGTCTTGGATGCACGCATATTGGACTGTTGGAGAATCTATCTGGCCGGAAAAGATGGGGATCTTCTTCAATACTTCGAAAAGAAAGAAGTGGAAAAGAATTTACCTTCTTTTAAAGAATTGCATGAAATGGCTTGTATTCTGTTCAATAGATACGGTCATCCTCATGCATTTGAAAGGGCAATGAAAGGAGCGTACAAGGATCCCAAGAAGACTGTCGCAATGGGAGATGCATGGACAAGAACACCACATGATGAATCATCAACACAGCTGAATGGAAACAAAGCAAAAGCGACGAAGAAAAAGAAAAAGGCCGCCGAGGAACAAGAGGACGAGCCTTCACCACCTTTCGAAGGAGATCAAACACTTGCTCAGTCGTGCCGCTTCATTTACGATGCCGCGGTATCACGCGAAGTCATATATGCAACTGCTGATGGAGACGTTGGGCGAGTTTGGGAAGCCCTCAAGGTTCGGCCTTAGCCTTCTTTTGAAACAGTCACTAAGTTTAATGTTCAATCAAAATAGTCAATGATACTCACCTTTGCTGGCTCAACACATTCAAAATACATGAACTACCTATTGGAAATGCTTTGCGATCTTGAGCTGGAATCAAGCAAAGAGCTGCGCGAAGCATTTCTATCCAACTGGATCATCAATCCATCAGGCGAGGCAGGAAGATTTGTGGCTGGTGATAAATTCCAAGAACAACTGCAAGATGAGATGTATGAGCATATTGGACGGAAGGATAGAGGGTTTGATGAAGATTATATGCGAAAAGTCATTGCACCAAATGCTTACCGATTTGTTCTTGTCAAAAAGACCATAACTCAAGGTCTTGGATTGGCGAAGCGCGGATATAAACATTCAGAGCCGCATACAAATCCAGAGATGGCAAAGCTGTTGCAGGTTTATCAGAATGAGCAGCTACACTTGTTTCGAAAAGGAAGGACATATGGAGGTGACCCACGAAAGACGGACGATCTCGGAAGAGGAGTGCAGCGTCTCATGGAGGGAAAGTTGGCCGCATGGGTCCGCGATACCACAAGGACACGGATCGTAAACAAATCAGCTCCACCAGAGGTCGTTGAAAGAGAGCTAACAGAGCTCGAAACAGCGATGGATGCACTGGATGAAGAGATCAATATTCAGCAGAATCAAGAGGCCGCCGAAACGCGAACAGCAGGACAAGTTCTCCAGTTGGCTGATGGAGAACTTGTATTCGAGTATGAAGGTGACGTTGACGAAGGGGATGATGAACCCGAAGGACTGATAGATATTAGTAATTATGATGTAGATACTGAGTGATACAGAGTGATTAGGGGTTAAGTTTAATTTTCTTTACCGCGCTGAATCGTTCAACATTTAGTTTCAATAGAAAGTAAGCAGAAATGGAAAAAAAACATACCTTCGTACTTCGAGAACGTATACTACCATCCTCCTGATAACTACGCTTGGTGGGTATTTCAGGCCTAGTAGAAACTTCATCAGACAGATTGAACACATTCATATGATGAGAAGACACTTACTGCGACAAATCAGCTGTGGGTGTATTTTGTATCGAGGCCGATTGAACCGTGAGCAGGTGCGACTGCCGAATGGTAGACCAAAATGAGTCGTATGTTGGAGGCACTTGGACTGGATTAGACGGTAGCGAATCAGCTGTAGGATTGCCATTGATTTGATTAGGTGGGTTTGAGACAGTTGCTTCGGTTATAGAGGCTGGTGTTGCAACCACACGTTTCTTACGTTTGGGAGGGGGAGGGAGAGCGGAAAAGGATTGACAAAGCTCTGAAATGACAGCGTAAAGATGGGTTTCATAGCCGGAAAGGAGGTAAAGATCGTGGGTGTAAGGAAAGAGGTCGGTCGTTGACTTTATTCGCGCGAAATTATCGAGAATGTTCTTGATGGAGCTGTCGGGGAGAATTGCGAGCGGCGGAAGACATCCGATTTCATCAGACAACTCTTCCCAAATCTCTTCTCGAAACTTTTGCAAACGACATGTACCCAATTTTGTCATCTTCTCTGTCAACCGTAGATTCATTGGAATAGTGGGCAGAGTTTGAGCTTGATGAGCGCGTGGAAGCGGAGGTAGGACGGGCTCTGGACAGCAGTCTGGACCACTGCAAATACAGTCGTCGTTGGGTGGCATGGTCTTGCGTAGATTCTCGCAAGTTTTGCAACTGCAAGGAGGGTCCGAGGTGGGGTTGGCGTAGAGGATGTTCTCCTGCTCGGTGTAGCAGCGTGAGACAAGGATCTGGGCCATACCAATGTGTAGGCCTTGTTCGACAGCTTTCCCACTGTCAATGACAGATTGGTTCTCGACCATTTTCTTTGCCTTGTCCATTGTCGCTTTGGTGATATAGGTAATTCCTCGGCCATCTTTCACGGTTCCCCCTTCCCTTCCAACCCTTCCTTTGCGCTGTTTTCCATGATTCGGATGCTTGCAATCAAGATCGACGACGTCTTCCACATTCGGGAAGTCGATTCCAACAACGAGGGAGTCCGTAGCAATTATTATTTGCATTTCTTGATCATTGACAAAAAGACGTCGAGTATCGGCGTTATAACTGGGAAAACAAAGGGAATTATATATCCGTACTAGCTTATGTGGTGCTTTGTAGTGAAAGTAGGTGCGAAGGCGAAAGCAGAGGGCGAAATTGTTGCAATAGATGATGGTTTTCCGATTGCCTTCAACAATCCAGTCAAGATCGGGAAAGCTCCATCCGGCAAGTCCATGACGTAGAACGCGATAGATGTCTTGAACATCACGGCGGATATTGGAACGGCGTTGGAAGAAGAATGAACCTGGAGCGAGTCCGAGGGTGTTGAGAAGTGCCGTCGTTTCTTTACCAGAGAGGAGTGTCGCGGTAAGGCCGATGAGGATGGTGCCGCGAGGCATACGGGCATGGACAAGGGCGATGTGACGAAATGCATCCCGAAAAGAAGGGTCGCCCCAATCTTGAACAAGGTGGACTTCGTCGATTCCGAGAGCACAGATTCGGGAAGAGAAAGTACGATTCTGGAGGAGGCGATCGAATGGCTGGGATGATAGCTGTTCCGGGGATAAAAGAATGATGGACGTCTTCTCAATGCACTCCTTCCAGAGGTTGCGTTTTGTTCGACGGGCTTCCGCAAGCGTGTCTTCGTTGATTGCGAGCGCCGTGAGATCAAGACTGCGAAATTTCTTCTCCTAAAAGGTACTGTCGATCACAAAGAACAAAAAATGAAAATTAAAGAGACGCACCATCTCCTCCTCGAGCCCTTTCGTAGGATACACAATCACCGTGGCTGGATTGGCTGGATGCTTTCTTTTCAAAAGAGCACACGGTGGAGACATTGTTTGAATTGCCCTTAGCAGCAACATGTAGCCGTAGAAATAGCCTGTCTTCCCACTACCAGTCCTCGTTACTGCAAGGACATTGGACCCGTCGATTGCTTTGCAGATACCTTCGAGTATATAGTCATGTACATCGTGAGGAAGTTGAGGGCGTAAGAGCTCGCGTGCAAGTTGCAAACCTTCCGGATTACTCAAACCTGCTCCTGAAAGAGGAGACATGAGCTATGAGGTTTGCAACTTGCACGGAAAGAGGGAGGATGGAAAGAGATGAAGATGATTGAACCCGATGAAATTTCGTTGAATCAACAATCGTGCATCGCGTAAGGTCACGTTATCCGCCGAGGTGCGGCGATCAGACGGAGTGTCAAAATGTGCAACTTTGGGGACCTCACGGTATGGCAACCGTAACAGGTGTATGGCTACTAAGTCCCATTGATCTGAGAACCATCGATAGATAACACAACTTTCGTATCCTCTCTACCACCATGGCCTCTACCAGTATAACTTCTCCAGTAACACCAAAGAAGTCCAGGTCCAGTAAATACACTGCAGCAACCCCTAGAAAGAGGAAGAAACCTGCACACCCATCACTTCATGGGATCAAAGATTTGAACGAAACCGTTCTCGATGTCAAGAACCGAATGAAAAAGCTTTTGAAGCTGAGTTTTGAAGTCGATGATTGGCAGGCTCACATGGTTCACCGAGTAAGGAAGGGTTACGATTCAATTTTCATTGCGGGAACTGGATACGGGAAGAGTCTTATCTTCCAAGGACTAGCGGCATTAGCACCAGAGAAAACCCTAATCGTAATATCACCATTAAAGGCATTAGAGCGAGATCAGGTATGGATTGATAGGATTGATAGTTTTCCATTAAATAATGGGTGCAAGGTCGCGGAAGCACAGGCAAAGCGGCTCACTGCTGCAATGGTCAACCAGAATACAGCGTCTCCAGAAATGTGGCAACGACTTCGAAAGGGAAAAGATCAACTATACTATGTCTCACCTGAGATGGCTCTTGGGGACTCGTTTACCCAGCTATGGCAAGACCGACATTTCCGTAATCGTGTGCAGGCCGTAATCGTTGATGAAGCGCACTGCATCGCGGAGTGGGGAGATGAGTTTCGAAAAGAATATTCTGGCCTTTCAAGGCTTCGAAATTATATCGGCCGTGAAGTTCCTGTTGTTGCGTGTACTGCGACATGCTCAACAGAAACTTTTAACGTGATCTGGTCTTCATTGGCCTTTGGTAATCGGCCATTCTGGGGACTCGATGTCGGTTGCGACAGGAAGAACTTGGCTTTCCTCACGCGGCCTCTCGAAAACACTTCAAACGCTGTTCTAGATGCCCTCAATATATTCCCAGACGAAATTACTGGTGATACGCTTCCTACTGATATTCCGAAATGTTTATTCTATTGCGAAACATTGGCCGAATGTGTGAAGGCAATGGAGACAATTAGGAAGATCTTGCCTCCTCATCTGCGTCACATTGTACAGACATTTGTGGGCCTGACCTCCGAGGCGGGAAAGGCATTAACATGGGATCAATTTCGCTTGGGACACTACCGAATATTATGCGCAACAGATGCTGCTGGGATGGGCTGCAACGTTCCAGATGTTGCGTTTGTTGGCTTGTTCTGTGTACCGCGCAGCCTCTCTGTTTTGGTTCAGCGATGGGGTCGTGCTGGCCGTAATAGAAATACCCAGGCAACGTGCGCTCTTTTTGTTCAGAAATGGGCCTTTCGGCCCCATGGCCCAGCCAAAAAAAATAAAAAGGGCAAGGACAAACCTCTCGAGCCGAAATCGCACACCGCTCAGCGCGAGAAGATGGATAAACCGCTGGAAAGTCTCATAAACCTAGGTTTTGACAAGAAAAAACCCGGTGCGCAATTCCTCGAAGTGTTCTCTATGTACCAAATTAATATTCAAATTTTAGGATGCATTCATCACTATTTGAGGACGCAGCTTCGTCCCGAAACTCGGCTCAATACATACACTGAATTAACGCAGGCCTTTGAGCGCCCAACTACAGTTGGCATTCGCACACAGAAATCTCAATTCCAGCTCTCGTGGACGGTGCTTGAATCAAAAGATCGCCAGGCCCCATCCACTAATTGTTGCGGGTTTTGTGTGCCGGCGTTACATCTGAAGTACGCTGCTCCTCGGGGAGATGATCCTCGATTAACAGCATATGCTTCGGACTTCCTTTTTCCCTTACATATCACAAGTACGGCAGATGACACTGCGATGACAGCCACTCAATTTCCCACCCGACCTCATTCATCTTCTATTACATCCACAATCTCCACGACCTCGAATATCAGCGCTAGCTCTACCAAGGACAATCGAACTACTGCCATCGCTATCCCAATGTCCCAGGCACCATTTGTCCCCCTCAAAGGAAAGTTCTCGCTTCCGGAGACTCAGCGTGAGCATCTCGAGGAGTTGCTAGTGGAATGGCGCGAAAGGAAAGCCAAAAGGCGATCTCGACGGATGATTATATCAAGCGAACTAGAATTACCGACCGACCAGTTAAAGAAACTGACTGAGCATGGCGGCGATTTCCTTCGTGCTCAAGTCATAACGCCACAGCTCATCAAGAAAGTAATCCAGTGGGACCTGGCATCGGCAGACGATCTCCGAGAGGTTGTCGAAATTATTTCAGAATGGCGCCAGGAGGCAAGGCCCAAGACTGTGCCCATAGAACCGGCGCTAAAACGCAAGAAGATTAGCAGAACACTTCCTGATATTACGGAGAACGATCCAACACCTCGCGCATCCCCAGTACAAAATTCGCAGCCCCTTCCACAACCATCTTTCTCACCTATACGAATGCCATTCCCACCTCTGCCAACACCTAGTACTATGCCGACACTCAACAATGGCACGATGATTAATATCGCAGACCCTTTCTCACAATCTGTCGAACTCACTATTCAACATTCTCACCCATTATCTCAAGCTCGAGTCATTTCGAATCAACCACCTTCCGTAACCTCGAATAACTTCGTCCTTCCTGCGCAGTTTCCCAGCTATCCGCCCATGATCCAGCCGAGCCAAATTCCGATTCCACAAACTGCTTCAAATGCGCGACGTTACACACCTGCATACTATCCCAACTATTACTGCCCCAATTACTACGTGAATCCCAGCCAAAATAACTCGCAGCCCATCCCCGGACCTTCTTCAAGCACAGGTCCTCGGTCTCACTATCGCGCGCAGACGGCTTACTATGCCCCACCTAATAAATAGACTTCAATTAGATTGATAGCATGTAGTAGTACAGTACTAGTATTTACTCGCCTTCAAAATTCAGCCCCACCTCCAAGGCCTCCCAAGCCCGGACAGCGCTGCTGTAGCCTGTAAGTCATCCCCATCATCAAGATCATTGAACTCATCTCCAGCTATCGGATTTCTATCTTGTGCATCGAAGGCGCTTCCATTGATCAAGACGTCGTGATCTTGAGCGGCATTGATGGCTGTCTCAATGGGGTAGCCAATTGCTGGATCCCAGGCTGTTGTGCGGACGAACTCTGTAAATTTCCCTCCATTCAACAGCTTCGCCCCAACGTCAAAACTGTCGAAAATCATGCTCTGCGGAGGTGAGGTGACTTTGCTGTTCTTGTTCACTTTTGCAGCTGATAAAATCTCTCGATCCGATGTCTGCTCGTGCAGATGTGCAGACATCATTTCTTCTGCGAGGAGACGAAGGTCTTGCTCAGTGCTGACTTCTTTGTGTCTTCGGGAACGGTCGGTGTGGCCAAAGGTACGCTCAACTTTATGACTGATATCTCGAAAGATTTCAACGCACGCCGATCCTTTTTCAATGATGTAAACAACAGTGACTCCAGATCCTTTTGCGATGAAAACTCGCTGGTAAGTTGATCAGTATATTTCTCTTCCAAAAATACTAATTCAAATATACCTTCACCCAAAAGTTCAGCTGCTCAACGTATAGATCGGCTGCAATCCAACGACCTGGAAGGCCCCAGCGATTAACAAACCAAGATTGTTCGAGCGCCTTGCGCAGCGCGTCATCTAATTCGTACTTCCATCGCAAGATCAGTTCGAGGCACTCCCGAGCGTAATTGTGAAGACCGGCGCCTCGAAAGGAAAATGACCAATATTTGAGGATTCGAAGGACCCGTCCTGCATCAGCATGGCTAACCGCATGCTCGAATTCACAGAACATCAGCGCATCGCGGATAAAATAGATAGAATGAGCGAGATGATCATCCTTCACGGCCTTTGCGTCTTTTGCCCTTGTTGAGTTTGCATATTTCTCGACGAAGTTTTCTGCAAATTTACTGACATCTCCGGGAGTTGGATTCCATTTAGCGAGCTCTGAGCATCGGCGCATTTTTTGGTCAAGCATTAGCGAGTATAAAATTCGAGCAATAAGTGAATGTCGAATGAG
This sequence comes from Flammula alnicola, assembly GCA_015499995.1. Taxonomy (NCBI): domain Eukaryota; kingdom Fungi; phylum Basidiomycota; class Agaricomycetes; order Agaricales; family Strophariaceae; genus Flammula; species Flammula alnicola. The sequence continues at coordinate 54,191 of JADNRV010000059.1, forward strand.
GGCCTTTGCATCGGCATAGTTGGGTTTTGAAGCATCCCAGGTACGATTTAGCAATCCTTTTTGTTTTGCGAGTGAGCCAGGATCTAGAGCAGCATTGCCGAAATGAAGACGCATCAACATGTGCGATGCGTTCAAGGCAAAGTGGAATAGTTGACTGATGTCTTCCACGTATTCCAGGCGCTCCATCGAGTTGACATCCGTATTCCGATCCCGTCGAGCGCTTCGCAAATTGCTTGTAGTAAGCCAATCGCCTCCTACGATACGCACTTTGTTTGACCATTCTTCTTCACTAAGTCCAGAAGTCTCTTGAAGCTTTTTTAGCATTGTGATTATCCCGACCTTCGATCCCTCGTCGACATCAAAAACACCCAATGGACGGGCGTCTGTTTTCTTGGGTGGTAGCGGCCTATCTTTGGGCATTTTCGCATCTGCGTTCTTGACCATCTCCTCTCGATCCTCCCATTTATCGCTCCCAGGACAATATGCGATGACCATGTGGGCCACAAGCCCCTCAAATGAACTGTAGATTTTATCGTCGTCATCCTCCGTTGGCTTTATATCCTCTCCCGAGGCATTTGCCCGCAAACCTCGCCGTTTCAACTTTTCCTCGAGATTTTCGGCACCTGGAGGTGCATCTGGGAGAGCAATAATCGCGGCGTTGGTAGCGTGTATCATATTATTTTTGTTGAAAAGCCGTTGCTGAGATTTTCGTAGGAATATATTGATGTTATCGAAGATCGAGAGGGACAGGGTCGGCCCTCTCATTAGCTCGATGGCGTAGGATTTTGCATCATCGGACAGAATTTTTTTCAGCCGTTCAATGGTGCTTATCGAGATGCACACACCGGCATTGCTGAGCGTCGTTATAACCCGCGAGCCTGTGCCGCCGATTTCAAGAAATAGTCCAAGAATCATTGGGAAAAGGTTAGTCGCCGTGTTCCGCGTGAAAGCCATCATGCTAATGACAAAAACCAGGGTCTATTTCACACTTGAGTCTATATGCACGAGCAGGAATCAAATAGACTTACGAAGGTGGCATTCCGAACGAAGCCTTCTTTGTACCAATGCTTCCCAGTCTCTCCCATAAACTGTTCCGCGGACGGTCGGCCTCTATCTTCCCCACTGAAGTCTTCATCCCAATGGTTTTCATCTTCGTCTGGGTCTTTATTCTTTCCACTTGTACGTTTGTTGTATCTTTTATACCGGTTGGGGCTAACGGTGAATGTCGATAGTAATTCCCATGTAAAAGGCGCCGATGTCTTGTACATATTGGCAAGTTTCCCCGGATCGAGGACATCGCAAATGTGAGTGACTCTGCACTTCTTCAGGATGACTTTGTATGCGCTATCTGCGATGATTTTATCGCTTTCTTCTAGGATCACTTCTTTTGCGCACGGTTTTACAAGATATTCGTGGAGGTGAGGCCGACTGTGCGGAAAATTCCTGTGCCAGGTTTCGTAAAGTCTTCTTGGTGCGAACTTGGTAGCAGTAATGGCTGTAGGTCTATATCCCATAAACATGCCGGCCTGGTGTCTGACAGTCTGGATTTTGCTTTCGAATATAAAGCAGAGGAATTCCAGGAGGGAGAGATTCAAATGCAAGATCAAGGAGAAGACAAGTTCACATTGGGTGGCCTGATCTCGAAGATCAACAGGGGGGTCGAAAGGCAATCCTAGCCTCTTCTCCCATTGTGGATTTACAGAAAATCCCTCGAGAATCGTGGTACTCATTGTATAATCTATGGAGGTCTCTTTGATGCTGCCTCGGTACACGGTGTGACCATGTGTGACCACAATCACGCACTTGTGCTCGCCCAATGTACATGTAGTCTCTCCTAGCCAGACTGCGATATATGTGATGTGCCCTTCGGATCACGATATATGAAGTCTGTTTTTTACCGCGCCCTCCAAACCGTGTCAGAAAGTTGTTATGTAATCTTCGGACTTCAAAAATATGGTGGGGCGCATTTTCTTGACGACGAAACTGTTTTCGGACAAGGTTTGGAGAGGGAGATATTTAAAGAGTTTCAATAAACATGGTTTTCGATTTTGAGAGCTTGGGACTTCATGCGGATGAGCTAGGGAAATGGATCCGCCGCGCAGAGCACGGTCAAAGATTATGTAAGCTAAATTCGCAGCCTGACCCACCGGAATGTAAGCTACCACAACAACTCCTCTTCTCAGGACGAGATTTTCACTTAGCATATTTTGAGCCAACAGTATACACTTTGCCTCTAAGAAGTCGCGAAATACCAGCGTCGTCGCGTCCAGTCGACGCGACGAGAATTGAAGCTCCGAAGATTACATAACAACTTTCTGACACGGTTTAGGGGGCGCGGTAAAAACAGGACTAATGTACATGCACGCTCACATACTTCCCGATAACGCTCGGTCTCACCATTTTAGGCATGGATTGTACATATGTTCTATATATCATATCCAGTTTTTGTTTGGCAAAAAACGCCCATTAATAACCTCGTATTCATCTCATATTGTGAACCAAGGATTTCACAAAGTGATTCTTGTATATAGACTAGAAAATTTTCAAGACAATTATTTTTATTAAAAATCACATAGAAGAGTAGCTATACATCCTGGCTTTACGATACAGTTTATTTGAAGAAGAAACGTTGAGGCCTCGTTGAGTTAGATACCATTAAGAAAGCCCATCAAATCCGTCACTCTGAAGCAAGCCCCTTCAGAGAAGGTGTCCGGGAACCGGACCGGAGCAGGGGCTTGCTCCGAACCTACCAGAATGGATCAACCACTGAGGCTCACACAGCGCTCAGCGCTCAATATTCAATATTCAATATTCAATATTCAATATTCAATGTCAGTCTCAGACGAGTCCCTCTTCATGCACGCCACCAGAGACGAGATAGAAGGCTACAGTTTGATCGGGCATAGAGATGACAGACGAGAGAGGTGGTGGTAGAGGAGAAAGAAGACGAGACGGTATAAGGCTAAATTTTATCAGACGCTTGAAATGAGGTCGTGATGTGTGAATGTCATTGTTGTATGTGAATTAAGAGAAGGTTGAGAAAGGAAAGCAACGAACGAAAACAAGCACCAAGAACAATGAACAATGAACAAAACAATGAACGGTATAAAATGCAGGAAAAATACAAAGTGTGAGCAGTCGGGGCGCGGCCTCGGATGAGCAAAGTGTAAAATGCAACAGCAGCGGCAGGTCGGTTGAGGCTTGAAGAGGAAGGGGTATAGAAATCGAGTTCTGAAGCCCGCCAATGACGACAAGCAGACGTAGACGCAGGCGAAAGGCTCAAACCGACTCGAAATCCGCCCCTCATCCCCACCCATATTCCGCCCAAAGTTCGCATCCATAGGCGTCCGCATCGGCTTTGGGGCGTGCAGGTATCCTTCCTGCTCCGTAGTTTGCGATGAGACGACAAAGATCATACCCATACATCCCACCCATACCCATGCCGATACCCATCACCCCATACTGGTCATGGTCATACATCCCCATGGTTGACTCGGGAGGGTATAGGCTGTCGAGATGCATGTAGGAGTTCATGCACAGGTCGATAGAGGGAGAGGGCAAACCGGAGGATGAAGTCGACACTGAGGTTTTCTGAGGTGGCAGTTCGGCGGAATGGTAGAGAGGAGCGATGGAGGTGTCGAGCGCTGTACTCGACGAAGAGGACGTGCGAGGACGTACGGGCGAGGCTGGGTCGACAGATTCCTCGTTTGCTCCAACACTCCTAGAGATAGAAGCAGCTTTCTGCATCTGCTGATTATCATCACCGTTCCAGAAAGAGAAATAAGCGAACAGCTCCGGGTCGACATCTGGTAAGGGGTTGTGGTCTCGGTCCATTGGCAATGGCATGTCCATACTCATCCCGAACTTGTGGATGGACATGGGCATCGTCCACGAGCGGCGGAAGAAAGGCTGCATGGAGGAAGCGCGATGGTGGCCTAGGGCTAGGGACGAGCGGGGGCTGGTTTGCGGGTAGGGCTGTGGGTGCGGGTGGAAGCTTTGTTGCGGCGTCTGAGAAGGGAAGGACCGCTGCAGGAATTGCACTGAAGGAGGAACGGGAAAGGCTCCCTGCTGTCGCTGTTGCTGCTGGAACGGATTCGTGAATTGCTGCTGCTGTTGAAGCCTTGGCCCTGATTGAATCGCGAGATGACTCCACAGGTGACGTTGGGCGCGACACGAAAGAGGGTACCGGAAGGAAGAGTGACATCACCAGCAGACGAGCCAACGTAGGGGTTGGAATTCGCGAACCATTCGTAAGACAAACGAGCGACGATGATAACGCGTGTTCATGCCCATAAAAATGAGGAGGATTGAGGAGGGAAACCCGTGTTCATACAGAAAAGAAGGTGTAGCGACACAGGCATGTGAAAAATTGTGACCTCCCAGATGCGTTTCTCCGCTTGACGAAGCTCACGCTAGCAGGTACCTATGAGACCGACGAAGAAGAACCATGATAAGCTGTCGGTTTGGAAAGAAGGAGATGGATGTGATAGGACGTACCAATGATGTTGGACAAGCTACTGTGGTTCGTCTCGATGGCCCCTGGGACGTGCTTCTGCTTCACGAAATCGACTCGGAAAAGCATGAAGGCATTGTGCGGTCTCGGGATATGGCCTTGGAACCTTCGAAGTTCGCTTGCCGGGCGGACAGCTTTTCTGGGTCGGAGATTGTCCAGGCGTGCGGGAAGAGCCTAGGTTTCAGAGCTCTGACGTAACAGCTAGAATCCTCTTCGTCGATTCCGGTGAAGCTAACTGGTGTAACGTTCGGCGCGAATGCTGCGGGGCACGCTGGGATACCGTAGATACCGGCTCTGGCTGGAGAATCTGCTAAAAGTATGAGAATATGAACAGATAGATGTGCAGAAAACTTACCGTGGTGGCTGCCAGCAAAGCCGAAACACGCCCGACGACTGCCTGAACTGGAGTGGTATTTCAGTATCGAGGCCCAAACTCAAATCAATTTGCGCTCATGCTCAAGCTATCGACTCTCCTACGGCCCCAGCGACCCTTCTTGCCCTCAGGAACCTGGCTAGTTCCTCGCATCGGCGCTCGTCCTCTGCAATGGTAAATTGCTTTCGCTTGCTCTTGGAGGCATCCTTCGCTGCGTTCATCTTAGACAGGTCCTTGTTCTCGTTGTGAACTGTGGGGATACGTTATGTAGTCGGGGAATTTGGCGGTCGTTGTTGCCCACCTGAGCAGCAAAAGTGACGAGCGAGCAAAAAAGACATAGGAAGCTAAGAACTAGACCTGTGACTGGTCCGAGTATGTGAGAAACCTCACGATACTAGGACCTGTAAAGCGGGACTTGCCGGCTCTTGTCGCGCGCTATGATCGAAAATGAATTGTTCCGACATGCCCGACGCTCCTTTTTAAGGCAAAGACCTCAAATAGGAAGGTACATTTTGGCAGAGCACGTCGAGAGCGAACTCGCGTCTCGCGTTCGCGTTGTCCGTTTTCATTCCTTACCCTCACATGTAGTCCTTTCTTTCACTTTTATGCTTTGGAATATGCTCCAACACTCAATGGATGGCTTCAGTATCTTCATACTCACGGAATTCGAGATGATGAGAATGGTGAACAAAGGACAGATTCCTGACAGGGAGATGGAGTTCTAATCACACAGAAGATGTCGTTGAGCAGTCAAAGTTTGGTAATGGATTTCTCATGGTATAGTTACAGTGGACAGGAGCCTCCATAAGCCATCCAATCTGCTCTATCCGCTACTACATTGTTGCCAGTTGGTTGCCCCAGTATCCGACTCCGTCGCATACCCAAAATCCACGGTGTCTGTGAGGTCAGCATTCCATATGCGAATGATGTCAAACCTGGACCTGCTAGAGGAGCAGTGTTGGACACGTTGAGTTCCTATTCGGAAAGACGCGTCTTCTGGACGTTCGAGCTCTGGAAAGTCGATTCGCATTGTGATCTTCTCGAATCTCGGCAGCTTGCCCTTGGCCAAGTTCCTGGCAAAGCAAAGCTCATTGTCGTCGAGGTCGCTGCTGGCACATTTTCTTGCTGGCTTGAGGAGAGTTTGACATGGAAAGATGGTTTTGGAGGCATCAGAAGTGAGTGTAGATGAGGGAAGCAAGCAAGCAAGGACGACCGTCGTGGACGCGCTCTGCCAAAACGTACCTTCCTATTCGAGGTCTTTTTCTTAAAAGGGCAGTCGGTGATGTCCGAATGCTCCACTTTCGATCATAGCGCGCGACAAGAGCCGGGAAGTCCCGGTTTTCCAGTCCTTATATCGAGGGTTTTCTCATATAAGGCTGGTCACGAGTCTAGCTAAGAACTGGAACCCTCAATGGCCTCACCGTGAGACTTCTCTTTCAAAAATTGCGTTCATTCCCACTGACTGACAGACTGACTCAGACTGCTGGATAGGATGCATGCTGCTTCTCTTCGACACGTGTAAGGCGTCAGGCAATGCCAGGTCGGCCTTCGACGTGCACGAAACTTCATTCCTCCCTTGTTCCTCCCATAGTACAACGTGTTGAGCCCGCTTCTTGCGTCCGCGAGCTTGAGCGGTATCACTCTCACCATAGATTAAGGACACTCCAGACTCCCTACGTTTCAACAGGTCAGCACCAACTTATTGTCCGGAAAACATGGCATATTAAAGTAACTTGGACCGGACAATTGCATTTCTAGCGCTCCTCGAGCTTGGTCCCTCGCATCTCTCATTCACTCTGCCCAGTTCGCAACTAATCTTTGCTCACCAACTTGATCGCAACTGTTTGACGGCAAATCATCAACAGGATTCAACAGGCTGCTCAGCCAAGCTTTCCTCCTTACCAATTCCGTCCATGACCTCGCCGCCATCGCAACTCCCTTGTATTCCTTCCAACCCTGATGTCGCGGGAGTTGGTGTCCGATTTTCGGTTTATTTCCAGGCCTTCCTCAGCTTCGTGGCGCCCGTGCTGGCGATGACCGATGGGATAATTACACTGGAGGAGAAGGAGAGGAACACAGTTCTGCCGATCGAAAATCTGCTACTTTCAGCCTCTCTTGCTTTCACGGCCTTCTCTCAGATCCATACCCTGAGCGTTTACCACGCTGTAATAATTTCGATTATGGGCTGGATCCTGGAGGGACCTCTTATTTTGACCAGTTGTTCCACCGCCTTCCGCGCGGTGGGCGCTTGGGCTCTGCGTCGTCGACCGTTGAACATCGAAAAAGACGAGGCATTTGATGGGGTTCAATAGAGCGATTTCGTTTCCTACGAGATGTCAGTGTCTAGAATTATTCATGGGATACTCGGCATCCTACTTTGGAGCAAGATTGACACCTTTGGAGGTGAATTATCTACGTGCACCACTTCAACATATTTCGTTGTTTTGGGTCACGAAATCCCGGTCCTCAACGATACCCTCAGATCAGCCTCAATACTGTTCCATAGTGCTCGCATGCTCGAAGGGATGGTCGCCCTATTTCTGAATCCATTTCTGTGGCAGTGGACGACTAGAGGCTCACGCCCCATTCGCATTAATCGTCGGATTGCCGCAGGGAGACTGGCTAGTGCCTTTATGATCCTGTCTATACAGATGGCCAACATCGAGGTAATGATTGCGAGGAGCAGGAAAGCGTTGGTGTCTTCGGGAGAAAATACTTGGGGATTTGGTCAAATTGTGGCCATATTCTTGATCTTTACCAAACTGAGAGAAGTTTCTCTGGCTGTTCGGTCTTGGGTTTCCTCGCGAAAGAAATCGAAAGAGAGACGACTTTCAGGAGGGCACGAACTGGAAGACGCTGCGACTTCGAGCAGGAACCTGAGCCGTACACGAAAATCATCACCAAGGCGTCTTCCTTCGATCGTGGGTACTTTTACAATGGTGTAACCTTTCTGTTCTAACTTTTGCCACAGCGCTCTCATACGCCGACTCTGAAACAACGAGCACCCCCTCAAAAGAAAAACGACGATGTTGGGGATGATCAGGATAGTACTCATATTGTGAAAGCTTCGGTATGTGAATTTTGATGCGAGCGTCTCAGATGCTCCAACAACATTCGAGCGATGAGACGCTGACCTTCTCATCGGCGATTCTCAACTCTCAGCTTGTGCGTAATACCATCTTCTGAACTGCTGAAGGGACGCTGACCTGCTGGTTGGCCATTTTCAACTTCCAGGGAGTGCGTACTGCCATTTTCTGGGGGGCTTAATGAATGCTGACCTTCTCGTCGGCCATTTTCAACACCCAGCTTGTGCGTAATACCATCTTCTGAGCTGCTGAAGCGATGCTGACCTCCTCTTCGGCCATTTTCCACTCTCAGCCTGTGCGTCATGCCATCTTGTGAACTGCTGAAGGGACGCTGACCTGCTCGTTGGCCATTTTCAACTTCCAGGAAGTGCGTACTGCCATCTTCAGAGCTGCTGAAGGGGCACTGACTTGCTCTTCGGTCATTTTCCACTCTCAGTCTGTGCGCAATGCCATTTTATGAGGTGCTGAACGGATGCTGACCTGCTCTTCGACCATTTTCAACTCCCAGCAAGTGCATAATGCCATCTTCTGAGCTGCTGAAGGGACGCTGACCTATTTTTATGCCATTTTCAACTCCCAGCCTGTGCGTAATGCCATCTTCTGAGCTGCTGAAGTGACGCTGACCTGTTTTTCCACCATTTTCAACTCCTAGATTGTGTGTAATGCAATGTTCTGAGCTGCTGAAGCGACGCTGACCTGCTCTTCGGCCATTTTCAACTCCCAGCCTGTGCGTAATTCCATCTTCTGACCGGCTAAAGCGACGCTGACCTGTTTTTCCACCGTTTTCAACTCCTAGATTGTGTGTAATGCAATGTTCTGAGCTCCTGAAGGGATGCTGACCTGCTGTTTGGCCATTTTCAACTCTCAGCCTGTGCGTAATACCATCTTCTGAGCTGCTGAAGCAACGCTGACCTGCTGTTTGGCCATTTTCAACTCCCAGCCTGTGCGTAATACCATCTTCTGAGCTGCTAAGGCGATGCTGACCTGCTGTTTGGCCATTTTCAACTCCCAGCGAGTGCGTAATGTCATCTTCTGAACTGCTGAAGTAGCGCTGACCTGCAGTTCGGCCATTTTCAACTCCTAGAATATGTGTACCACTATCTTCTGAGCTCCTGAAGCGACGCTAACCTGCTCTTGGGCTATTATCAACTCCTAGCGAGTGCGTCATGTTATCTTCTGAACTGCTGAAGTAGCGCTGACCTTCTTGTCGGCCATTTTCAACACCCAGCTTGTGCGTAATACCATCTTCTGAGCTGCTGAAGCGATGCTGACCTGCTCTTCGGCCATTTTCAACTCCCAGCCTGTGCGTAATGCCATGTTCCGAGCTGCTGAAGGGACGCTGACCTGCTATTTCACCATTTTCAATTCCCAGTGGGTTCGTAATGCCATATTCTGAGCTGCTGAAGCAACGCTGACATGCTCTTCGGCCATTTTCAACTCCCAGGAAGTGCGTAATGCCATGTTCTGAGCTGCTGAGGTGATGCTGACCTGCTTTTCGGCCATTTTCAACTGCCAGCTTGTGCGTAATGCCATTTTCTGAGCTAATGAAGCGACGCTGACCTGCTGTTCAGCCATTTTCAACTCCCAGGAAGTGCGTAATGCCATGTTCTGAGCTGTTGAAGCGACGCTGACCTGCTGTTCGGCCATTTTCGACTGCCAGCGAGTGCGTAATGCCATGTTCTGAGCTGCAGAAGTAACGCTGACCTGCTGTTCGGCCATTTTCAACTGCCAGCTTGTGCGTAATGCCAGGTTCTGAGCTGTTGAAGCGACGCTGACCTGCTCTTGGGCTATTATTAACTCCCAGCGAGTGCGTAATGCCATATTCTGCGCTGCTGAAGGGACGCTGAGCTGCTGACGGGCCATTTTCACCTTTTAGCAAGTGCGTAATGCAGCTTTCTGATCCTCTCCAGCCCGGTTGACCTAGCTTTTCTTGTTCATGTCTGATTCTAGGATTATGGGGAAGAAATAGCTCTGTTAATGACACGACATGATGAAAACATGGAGCATGGCGATAATCCTCGCTCAGTTGAACCGCATCTTACGGCTTAGTCTACCCAAGTATGTTCTTTCATTGATAAGCTCTTTCTGTGGAGGTAACCTTGTTTTAAAAGCCACCCTCCCTTAATGCAAGGGCTACGGAGGGCCAACCACTTATGTAGAATGAGGAACGAACAAAGGAACGAGCAGCATCTGGACAGGGACCGAATGTAGAAGAATCTATACTGAAGAGCTGATTTCTATGTCGAAGGCAGACAGATATATTTTGGAGACGAGAAATGAATTCATTTTGCGGAAGTCGGAATTTGGCATATGTAAGCTCAGTCATACAGGATACGATGAACTTTGAAGATGGGATTTCCGAAGTCTAGCGAAAATAACACCATGACAGTCGACGCACTTGGTGCCTTGAACGTTACAAAGGTGCCACGTGTGAAAGTTGGTGGGGTTGTCGGTTGACTCCTCCATCCATCATCTCCGCCGCCTCTCCCTGTTGCCCCAGCCGACACCGCTGCCACGCCCCTCCTCCTTTCCTCTGGCAGGCAATGCCACTGGAGCCACCAACAACGCCCTCTTTCCTGCACGGTACCTCTACCCGCGAAACGACACCTGGGCCCCGAAGCACGTCGTCCTCACCAACCAGCACATGGCGACCAAACGTCCTCAAAAACCGCCCCTGGCGAGCGGAATGGCTTTATTGACTCAAAGGTCCTCAGCAGGCAGCCCGCTGAGGTGGGAGGAGAACGAAAAGGTGCGTTGGTGAACCAAGTGCATATACAAGGGGTATTGACGTGGATGTGGTTGTCGATCTACATTGGGGATGTGAAGAGCTCGAAGACTCTCCAGTGAAGGCCACAAAAACAGAACCTTTCGAGCTCAAAAGTTGACAATATCGTCGCGCCCTGCCTCTTTTGTTTCCCCATCAAACCCGTAATTTACCTGCAGAAATTCGGGATCGACATCGTAGGCGAAGACGACAAAACCATCCACCACTAAGTCCCCGCCCGCATGTATGCGTCTTCTCAGAACAGGTCACCCGAGTCGCCGCGCGTGCAGAGCAGCATCAGCATCGACAGCAACTCCAGTTCATGCAGCAACATCAGCAACATCCACAACAGCCGGGGGTTAACGACCCCGGAAGGGACCCAGCGCCGTTAATGGTATCGGCAGCTTACTAGGCGGGATTGTTGCAAGCCCGCAGAACTTTGTCGCTCGTTCAGCAGGGGTAGGGTAACATGCGCGGCATGCGCGTTCCTAGGATCATGGGCTTGAGCTTTGATGTTATTCTCAGCAGACTCCAGGGCAACTCGTTGATGAGCGTGATGAGTAAGATACACGATACGCTTGGAGGAGCCGTGGTACGTCTTTGCACTTCAAATTTCTAACCTCCCTCCATTCCTAACGCACATCCCACCAGTGCATCCACCGCAAGAAGCCCAAGCACCCTTGCCTGCTACAGCGCAACAGGGCGCCCCTTCATCCTGGTACGATCCTTAAACGTGAACCCCACAGCAACTATCTCAGCAGCAGCCGTCGTCGACCTCCAATCCCAGCTACGGGATACACAGTCGTCGCTCGCCTCTCGCCTCAAAAAAGTGCGTCCCTCGAGGACGTGCTGGCTGAGCAGGAGGCAATGAAGCGCGAGGTGTCTTCTTTGTGCGAGATGATGGAGGAGAGGAGAAGGGAGATGGAGGTGCTTAAGCGGAGGGAGGAGACTGAAGCTGATGAACGACAACGGAGAAGGAGGCAGGAGGATTTGAGGCCACGGCTCTTCACCTCGAAGAGGAGACCTTAGATGATGTCGCTGTCGAGAATAGCGCCAAGTCAGATGCAGAAGCACAGGCGGCTGCTGGAGCTGAAGCACAAGGTCAGGCGGAAGCGGAGGAGCAGGAACGACGACGAGAAGATCTTGATATCGGCAGGCCACGTACGCCCGAGCTGCCGAGACAGTCGTCTCTATCCTCTCCTCTCGCATCTTCTTCCACCACCGCCTCTTCCACTGACAGTGAAGATGATTAAGGCCGAAGACGACGGGAAACACGAGATTGCCCGCGGGCTAGGCATGGTAGGCGTCACCGCCGCCTCTGTCGCCGTGCCCGGAAAGGCCCACACGGTGGTCGCCGCGCGCTTGCTGGCTACGCCCCGAGCCGTCGGTGTACTTACTAGCTCTCGTCGTGTACCAACTCGCTGGATTTGTCCTCTTCTGGATCTTTGGGTTCCTCGCCGCTTAAAGGACAAGGACAAGGACAACTGACACCGACGCGCGCGAACACCGCTATCACTGACGATACGGCAAGTCTCCTGTATTTCTCTGATTTTACGCGGAGGTTGTTGCTGTCAACTTGCTGATGCTTTTCGGATCTTTGGTGTCTTTGTTCTTTTAGGTGTTTTCGGTTTTGTCGGCTTTTATTTCGACTCGTTATTCATCTATATCATCGATTCTTTCCTCAACTCTCTCCTCAACTTCCACTTCGGGTTCGGATTCAACTTTGGATGTTCCTCCTCCTTTGAAATGGACTTGGAATCGTCCTGGGCCACATCAAGCTTCTTTCAAGTTATTATTACCCACCAAACACGGTATACACCACCTGCATGTTCCATGTTTTTTCTCGGGTTCAGGTCTCACGTATAATCGTATGCGTTAACGTAATTTTCTCTTTCTTTCTCTATTTGCCTTTTCTCATCTCTTTTTCTCTTCTTTTTTAGGTTCTTATATCGCTTTTTTGACGAAATCTTGTTTCCAATATATTCCTTCTATCTTTCCTTCTCGTTGACCGCTCGTTCTTACAGCGCTTTGCATATTTTTGTGAAAACCGAAATGTTTCCAGCGGGGTCACGTGCTGATGGTACCTCAGCCAAATACCCTCGGCAGATTCGGCACATCATCAGTGCTCTCCCTCACAAACCTTCGCTTTTGATAGTTTGAAGTGAGAATACCCGTTGTGACGCCTTTAAGTTAAGTTATATCTTTCTTAATTTCAGGAGAAGCCCTCCTGTGTGCTGCATTAACCATCAGGTTCTTCATCTTCATTCCCTGGCACCTTGACAATTGAAAGCAAAGGCCTGCTAATAGAACCTCAAGCACATGCGGCCATCGTCAAAAAAGTGGTGGCACATCATCACCGGTGACGAGTGAAAACCCTGATGTCTTTTCTTCCTGCTCTGCCCTCTTCCGAAGAGCATATAGAAGAAACCGACTGCCTGAGACTGGGCAAAGGTTTCCGTGGGTGAAATAAGTCATGTAAAACTTTAATTTATTATACACTAGAATGATACCTCTTTTTTTGGGGTTGGTGTGCACCGTACGCTGTGTTCTACATAACGGGCAGGACGTTGGAACCAAAGCACAAGCGCAGGACACCTTGTGGCCGCAGTTGCCGAACATGTTTGGTTAAGGCACGATCAGCACGTGATGAAATTGAAAATGTTACGGGTTTTCACAAAAATATGCAAAGCGCTGTAAGATGGAACGCTCGTCACTCAGATGGGATTCATAGATGGTGTGAGTACCCCTCTATTTTTTACTTTTACATCGAGTCCTACTTTTCTTGCTGCCTCGCTGAGGCTCGCTTTATCGGAAATTGCCCCTCTCCCTCTTTCTTTCTTTCATGTTTATTCTTTCCTCGCTTCTATGTCCGTATTTAATAATTAATTTCATGACCTTTGGCACCGCATTTAAGTTTGGTACCCACAAGGTGTCAACTCTCCTCAACGTTCTTCAAGATTCAAGTCTGAAGACGACTTCAGGACCCAGGTGCATATTCAACACACATGTTCGTGATCCTCTACGGCATCTTATCCCTTTGATCATGATCTAGATCACTCTAATCTCACATTGTTCCACGGTCTACCATCTTTGTTGAATAATCACGTTGAATGAATAGCTTTCTAAGCTTCGCCCACCATATCATCATCTCCAGTGTGATGACCGTCCATGCCATCAGTTCGAGCTGCGTTAATGTGATGCGCCACCATTTCGTTCCAGATACAGGGATGTTTGGGTGAACAGCAACCCATAAGCACAAGAAAATCGTCGAGAAGCAGCTCCAGAGGATATCTCATATCGACCGCTGATCGAAGCAGGAGAGGCGAGGGTGGGTGTCGAAGTGTCGCGGGGAAACAACGCAGTCGTCGGCGCAGCGCGAATGCCGCCTTGCCAGAAATATAGCAGAGAAAGCAGGAGCAGCATCGATGGTGGGGTGGTCAAGGTGCGTCGTCGTTCTTTATGTCGTACACATTCCTAGTTTTCAATTTACAGATGCACTCCTAATTTATGGGGATCAAGAATGCATCGTGCAAGATTTGCCACTGCTGCTCATGCTTGCTCACTGCGTGTGCTGTTCATGCTCAATTGGCGCTTGCTGCTCGCCCAATTTGCGGTTGTTGCTTGCTCAATTTTGGCGTTGCTGCTCGCTTAATTTCGCGATTGCTGCTCATGCTCAACGTGCCGCTGTTGTTGCTCTTGCCGTTGCTGCTCACGCTCAACGTGCTGCTGTTGCTGCTCGTGCTCAACGTGCTGCTGTTGCTTGCCTCTGCCTTTGCCGTTCTTTGCCGTTGTTGCTCATGCTCAGTGCGCCGCCTTTGCTGTTGTCGCTTATGCACAACTTGAATGTCACGCTGCTGGTGTTCTTTGGTGTTGCTATTCAGTCACAAAGTGATGCTTGCCCATGCCAAACGATCATTTCAAATATTTACCTCAAGAAGCGCATGCCCAGTGAGAAGGACCCTGCTTAATGCTGATAAATGTCCGATCCAAAGCGCCCAATTTTTGGCACTTATGTATGGACGAAAACTTGCCCGTTCCGTCAGCATGAGGATCCGACCTGCCTTTTTGCGACCACTTCCGTCCGCATAATGAATCAAGCCTAGCTAACGACTACCTTATAAAAATTCGCCACCTTCAAAAAATTCACCACTTATCCACCGTTATGCCCAATTTTCACCGTCTCTCCATGCATTTCGAGGTGGCGCCCAGGATTCCTGGGCCCAGACAGAGGGCTCTCCGTGGGGGCTGAATAGAGTTCCTGTCCCAAAAAGTAATGAATTTTGGATCGAACACTGCGACTAACCTGCCCTTTACAGACGCAGTTCGAATGTAGGCCAACTTTGAGGCCAATTTCCGTCCGCATAAGGATCGGACATTTCTCAGAGTTAAGCAGGGTCCTCTGCAAGAGGTCAGTTCCTATACACGTTAAGTGATCATATACTTCTTTTCATCTTTCTCTTCCAGTATAACTTTTTTCATCTTTTCCTTCGATGAGATCTCAGTGCCTTATCCCCTCCACTACCAGTATACGTATGGTCTTCATTCAACACCCACTTCCCAGCTCCGAGTATTCTACATGTCGTAAATTACTTACGCCGCGGCGCAGCCCTCATAAAACTAGTCGCACAACAATATCTACTTCCTGTTGTTTCAAATGAATTCTTTTGTAAATGCAAAGCCGGAAACAGGTAGCGGGCATCGCCACTTGTCGGCCTTATTTGTACGCTACACAGCCACTCTAATGAAAGGGTTTTCCCACCAAAGTACTGGGTTCTCAAAGAAGAAAAAACCCAAAAAAGGAAGGGAAAGAAGAGATTTGTAAGCAATATAGCCCTAACCTCCGAGCAAGACTCCTCGCATATCTGTCTGATTCTTACTGTGTCAACTGCGTCGCTTATCGCGCCAGTGCAGCCAAAAAATGTAATTTAATTAAATAGTACAGCTAAACATTGCAGGTACAATGCTTACAATTGGCCACCCCTCGACAGACTTCAATTTCATACTTACTACACCCACATTTCCTGCACGGAGCCAAGTTGGAGCCGAGTTTCACACCTTGCAACACTTGAAATTAATCTGAGGACAAGAATGTACTTACCATGATCCTTGCCCTGACACAGCTTGATGATTTTTTGGTGAACGCGCGCTGACGCGTGCGGGGATTTACACCAGGTTTCCGAATGCGGTCCTTGGCTTCTTTTTTTTCAGGCTGCCGGCGAGTTGTCATGGCGCGAGTAGGAAAGGACTGGTGGTCAGGACAGGATAAACAAGGGTATGGGAGGTTTACGCACCAAGAAAGGCCGAAGAGCAAGCAGATCCAGACAAGAGCAAGAGAAAAGTATTAATTAATGATGATTGACGCGAGCGCGTTTAGTGAGCACGTGCCGTGGCAGATAACATGGCAGATAACATGGGTCCGAGCACAGCATGTTATCTGCCATTGGCTCGTGCGTCAAACAATTTGATTTTTCCAGCGCGCGTCTTTCGATTTTCTCAAATTCTTAAGAGACAATTCTATTTAATGGATGTATGGCTATATACATGGAAGTCTACGTAGCGATAGCATGGGTTTTGGAGTTGTGAGCTCGAAAGAATAGTCAAAAATCGACTTTTCGGAGTTTGCCGGGCAGATAACAGCCCAGCACTATGGTGTATAAACCAATGAAAGCGACACAGCGTTCGCGATTAACAGAGCTGTCGCACTTTTTTCTCAACAAAATCGATGGCAAATCCTTCTTTTTTGCCTTCGTTGTCGCAGTTTGACATCGAGCATGCCGCACAAGTCAGTCGACTCCTGGCACCACCGTCTTTCCCCATCTCACCTCATCATGTCCGGCCCAGTTAATCCAACAGGCTTATGGGCCACCGTCGTCGACCACGACACCGGAAGAACTCAGACGTCTTCAACAAGACCTGTTCGAGATCCAGAAGAGACCTGAGGCGTGGGGGTTGGCCATACCACTTCTGAACAACCCAGACCAGAATGTGCAGTTCTTTGGTGCTCATACTGCGCAGGTCAAGATCGCAAGGGACTGGTGAGTTTCAGACTCAGAATCCGTTAGAAATTTCGTCAACTTGTGTAAAGGGAATTATTTCCCGGAGAACATACAGAGGCTCTACGCGATCTCATGGTTCAATTGACGGCCCACTCGGTCTCGATAGGGCGCAGCAAATTCATTCTTCGCAAGCTATTCGTCGCTGTACGCTCCCTCTCCCAATATCTTCCAATCTCTCATGAAATCCGTCCAGCTCAGCTCTTTGGCCCTGAAACTCGCGCCCGGACATCCCTCGCGCTGGCCGGAATGGATCTTATCGTGTGTTTCCGCGTTCTCAAATCAAGGCGCATCGACGGAATACGTACTCGATTTTCTATCTATTGTCGCGGAGGAAGTGAGCAACGCAGATCTCTTGGGGGCCAGTAAGTATGTCGCTGTCGGCTTCTATCCCACCTTGGCAGGATTTATAAAACTTGACAGAGCGCAGATGCAGCAAACGATGATAGATGCGACGGCTATGGTCGTGCAGGCTATCACTGCGACGATCACCCAGCCTCGTGGAACGATCCCGACGAAGCAATATACTTCGGCCCTACACTGTCTCCAGGCATGGATGACGTACCTCAAAGCAGAGTGAGCACTGGTGATCTAACTGTTAAATAATCCTAATGTGACCATGTAGCCATCTAACGACTCTCATTCCTCTCCTAATATTCCTTCTGGACCCGGGGTTTCCAGATGACTCGATATTTGTCGCCGCCTCGGATGCCTTGCAAGAAATCACGACCAAATCCGCGCTCTCCGACGGGTCGGGCAGCAAAACGCTCACTGAGCCGCTCATGGTGTGGCTGGACACGACAGGAAACAGGATCATAGAAACGACACTAGCCACCGACGAGGTCTCGCCCATCTCGCATTCCCTATGCAAGCTGCTCGTTGCGCTGGGGGACCACTCGACCGCGTACATCGCGACCAACATATCATCATCTATGCCCGTTCCGACGGGCCCGACGACGGCACCGACAACGAAGGGCCACCTGACGCAGAACTTTCTCAGGCTGCTGCTGGCCTACACGGGGCTGCCGGGGTACTACGGTGTGGATGAGGAGGAAAGCGAGATGACGCTGGGTTTTTGGTACCTGTTCCAGGAGGCGTTATGGAGTACGGACTTTTACATCGATGGTGAAGACGAGGATCGTTCACCCGTGCCACCAGATACAGGCGAAGGCGGGGAATCGAAACAGATGTTGATGGCCAAGGCGGTTTTTAGCGAGCTTGTGAAAATTCTCAGGAGAAAGGTCGCGTTTCCACCTCCGGGCAGTGGATGGTCGCGAGGTTTGTCGTTCTTTGTTCATTATCTTCGGTCATCTTGTTGATTGTGTTGTTAAAATCCAGACCACATTGAGAAATTCCAAGTGTTCGTTGTTGTTTCATCCCACTGAAAATTTCGAGATCTCAAGGCATGTTCCCGATTCCAGGTACCGAAGAGATGTGGGCGATACACTCATCAATGCGTATGTTCCTTTGCATCCTCTAGCCTAGCCTGGCTAACCTTGGGTACTCAGTTACTACGTACTTCGAGACGACATGATCGGCTACTACGTCAACGACATCGCTGAGCGGTTAGCAGCTAGACAGGAGGGTGATCATTGGCAGGTACGCGTACATGTACATTTGGATATTTATATGACCGCCAACGTTGCGATTCGTTGTTAGGACATCGAGGCTACGCTCCATTGTATTATGTCTATCCAGGAAGCTATCGACATGGACTCGGTACAGCATCTGGACCGATTGTTCAGCCCTGAGATCCTAGGACGACTGCCGTCTACTGGTCGGTCGAGAGTCAGAAGGACTGCACTGGGCGTCATCGGTACGCTTTTATTGACACCATTCCGGTGAAAATGCAGAGCCTCATGCATCTTTAGGTACATACTCGTCCTGGTTCGCGACCCAGACACACCCTATCTCGCCGAACGTTGCCGAGCCAAATCTCCTCCTTACCGTCCTATCATACGTTGTCTCAGCCCTGCCGGACCCGTCTCTCAGTCTGTCAGCGGCGACGGCCCTAAGGAATCTTTGTGAAGCGAATAGGAAAGATTTGGCGCCGCATATTGGGGCATTTGGAGAGCTGCATGCGGGATTGAATAATATTCCTGTGTGTATTTTCTCCGTACGTTCGGCGATGCTAATTGATTTCTGACATATCATTCTTTGGCAAGGATTCAGAGAAGAGCAAGGTGCTGCAATCTATCGCAAGTGTCATCCAGGCTATGCCGCCGAACGAGGAGATCCCTGCGATCGAGGTGGGCTGTTCGCATTGAAAATCAGCACTACATTCGTGTTGTTGACTCTATCGTTGTGCTGCAGGCGATCGTGAATCCTATCGTGCAAAACTCTATGACGCCCTTCAAACAGCCACCTCAGTATGTCACTCGTCTACTCCTTCATCGTACTTAGTAGTATTCATTTTCCCCCGCAGCTTCCAGATGAAGCCCGTACATCGATTATTCTGCATCTCGAAACACTATCGGGCGTTGCCAAGGGCCTTACGCGGACGGTGGAAGGCATGAATGTGCTGGAGGATGAGTCAGATCTCGATGCCCAAAGCGAGGCGGAGACCCTCAAATTGGCACGGGCGGATCCTAGGGCAACGAAGTTGCGAGAGAACATATTCACTGCGATCAGGGGCGTCGTGGAGGTGTGGTCTATGGATGCAGCAGTTAGCCATGTACGTTGCCCATTCATTGTACACGCGCCTTATTATCATCCGCGACAAACGCTAATATCCGCGTCTTAGGCCCTAAGCGATCTCTTCAAGTCCATCACCTGTCTCCCGTCAGACATTACGCTGATCTCACTCCCCGCCGGCCCCCTTCTCGAACTGGTCTGTCTCGCCGCGCAGCGCCAGTTGACCGCCGCGTGGCTCTCGCTGGCGGCGATCCTGATCGCACAGCTCAACCCGCCGGTGTTCTCGTTGAATATCAAGAGCGGGCCGCCGCCCGAGTCGGAGGGCATCGTGCAGAACATCTTGCCAGTGCTGATGCAGTGTGGGCTGGCGAGCTTGAGCGTGGAAGGTGCCATGGAAGGTGTACGTCCAGGCTTTTTTTAATGCTGTGCCTAGCGCAGTGTGGATGGTGGTTAATTGATCTTTTTGTTGTTTCTAGAATCCGGATATTGTTCAGGAGTTCTTCGCGTGTATGGATCGGGTGAGCCTTTTGCCCTTATAATGCCTTTCTTCATATCTAAATGTCAACCTCGTAACAACTTGATTAGACAGCACAAGATTTCACGAATTCTTTTTATTCTTTGCCTCCTGGATTGCTCGATGCGCTCGTTCAGTGCGCTATCAGGGCTTTATCACTACAAGAAAGGTATTCGCTGGTCGCGGCTTGTAATTTCGTCGTATGTGCTTCCATTGCTTCCGAAGATGTCTTTTTATTGAGCCCACTACTCCGGTATTGGCTAGTCGACACTGATCCATCGATCGTCAGTTTCGGACGAACTCTCTGCGCACAAAACCGCTCTTCTAACCACCCATGGACGTGCGCTGATGCGTGCCGTTCTCCAGGGCTTCGCTGGAGTCGCCCCGAGGAGTGTCGTTCCCAATCTCATTGAAATCCTTGGCACACTTCTGAGTCGTGCAGGTGACGCGGGGCCTGGAGGAGGTGCTACGCAGTGGATGAAGGACATTTTGATGGCTGTGAGTTAACGATGTCTTACGCTGAGAAGGCGCATATATTTACTCCTCTCTGGCTTCTGCAGGAGGATTTCGTGCCGAGCAAGGCTGGTCCGGAGGCCAAGACGAAGTTTATAAAAGCTGTTGCAGGGTGAGATTTTTTCTTTTGCCCTTCCGTGGGATGTTCGTCAACTAATGTATGACGTTCAGGTCGCGATCTCTCAAGAGGACACGGGAGGCTGCGCAACAGTTCACGCTCGTCGCAAGAGGGTTAGAAGGTTCTAGTTTCGGGTATTCGTCGTTGACTATGTAGAAGATAAATCGTATAGCTCTGTCATTGGAAAATGCATTGGACAATCGTTTATGTACTGTGAACAACAAAGTTGTCTTTCAACAGCTTTCGAACTTAGGCGGTCCGCCTTCGCCGGTGGCTGATAGAATCCCGGGCCACACTGCCGCTCAGCGCTCAGCGCTCACTTCTCACTGAACTGAAGCTTCTCTCAAGCTTCTCTCAAGCCTCTTCTTCACTCAGTTCAACAACACTTCAACGTTGCAACATTGGATCACCGTGATTCACTGAGGCAGGCGTCATCGAGATGGATAAAAAGCCTTTCGTTCCACCACCACTCATCGTTGTGAACGAGTTCACGTTCTGCCGCAGGCACGGAGAAGAGTATTGCCCGTCATGCACCTACGATTTCATATGTATGAACAACGACGTTGTAATGGACAACTTCGAGGAAGAGATTAGTGAACGCATCACCGACGTACGTATGACTGCTCCTTCTAACCGGAATATCAACGACTTGAATCTTCTTTACCTCTGTGTAGGAACGTGAATCTATCAATGCTTATTCGCAAGGTGCGGTACCAGCCACCAATGATGTAGACGGTTCCTACAAGTGCACGAAACACGACAAAATCGATTGCGACAAGTGCTTTGATTGGGCGGCGCTTATCACGAAAGGCGTGCAAGAGATCCTCGACAGAGAGAAATGGCTGAAGAAGAGGGAGAAATATTTTAGGAACCGAGACGACTAGTCCTTGCAGTTTTACTAGCGGTGCGTCCGTCCTGTGCCTACCGGCTCCACTTACTTCAATTAGGTTTTAGCGTATTAAAGAAGGTGCTCACAGTAGCCGCCCATGCAGGATGACCATGATGAACCATGAACGAAGAGAATTACCAGAGATTCTTAACAAAATTGTAATGTACTTGCTTCCGGAAAAGTTTGAGGACAACTTGAAATGTCAATGAAATGTGCCAATTTCTAGATAGAAATTTTTCGAAACACGAATCGTCAGCAGTCTCTACGCAATGCACAGGATTTGACATTGCGTTACCGAAATCCAGTAGCCCCAGCGCTAACGTGTCCTGCGGCTACTAAAGCTAAAGCACTTAAGCGTATGCACTTGAGCCTGAGGCATCCAACTCCACCGATCAGCGACACCATCAGGCGGTCCGCCGCCGCCGGCAACCGACGGAATCCGGGCCAGTACTTAGTAATGATATGGCGTCTTGATGTCACAGAAAGTTATTTCTGTGCATCGAATCTGTCTGTTTCCCTCTGAAACTTTGCGAAGGAGAGCCGCCTTCGTCTCGGCATCGAACAATTGCCATTTTGGAGAAGGTTAGGATGTGGAAGTAGTTACGGGAAATGTGAAGTCAATATACATATAAACAAATAATGTCCCAAAAGAGTAGGGAGGCTTGTTCCGAACCTAAGAAACTTGCGCATGCTTCGTACCATCACTGCTAAGTATCCTAGATCTGCCATGAAATCCTCACAAGCTTGGGTTCCCGATCCCTATGACATATCCAAACCCCCATCCTTAGCTTCCACTTTGCACATTGGTGCAGATTCTGGACTTGCAAGCGATTTTCCTCGGCTCGCGAAATGGTGGGTAATCAGCAGAAATGACCGTCAAATTACTAACGGTGGAGCTACCCTTATTGGATGACCTATCCCTTTAATCTAGGTGTCCTGATGGATCTGTAGTCATTGCTCAATGCGAGAGCAGAACCTTTCAATTCTTTAACGTGTAAGTCGTTTCCACCGAAATCTTGAGGGTACTGTATCCTGAAAAGCTGATATTAAGCTCTTCACAAGACGGTGGTGCAGGTGAGCCATATAAATACACGAAAAATTGGCACGGTGTAGTTGATAACATACCAGCTCAGAGCAGCCAGTCTCCCGTCCGAGAATTCCGTCAGCCATCGCCTATTCTGGATTTTATCTGGTACCCCACTGCATCTCCCCGTGATCCCGCGTCCTTTTGCTTTGTCGCTTCAGTACGCGAGTGTCCTGTGAAACTACTGGATGCATCAGATGGCAGAGTAAGATTCTGTATCCTCTTGATGCCTTTTCGCCCCTAGCTTCTGACGCGATCACGTCCCAGTAGCTGCGCGCGTCATACAGAATAGTGGACCACAGGGAGAGGCAAATAGCACCCCATAGTCTCACGTTTAACCTCACAGCGCAAAAGTTCGTCGCGTACTGTCCATTCTTTCTCGAAACTCAAATATTCTTTAGACTTTACTGTGGGTTTGAAGATGCAATCGAAGTGTTCGATCTATCTCAACCAGGAGAGGGAACTCGGTTACGGACAACGTCATCCAAAAAAAGCAAAGACGGCCTCAAAGGTATCGCTCTATGACTCTTTCGAGTTTATCGTCCTCTAGTTAACGTCCTGCGTTCAAGGTCTCATTTCATCTCTCGCATTCTCTCCATCATGTAGCTCCGATGAATCCTTTTACGCCGCGGGAAGTTTCACTCCTACAGCTAATAACATTGCGATGTTCAGCGACGCCCAGCCAGAACCGCTCATGCATGTAGGTGGCGGGCCACGAGCTGGGGTCACTCAAGTAAGTCCTTTCCTCACATCTAGAGTTGTACTGACACCCACGTTCCTGACTTACAGCTTCACTTCAACCCTATGAAGCCTCATATCCTGTATGCTGGGTATCGCGGACACGCGAGTGGAATGGTATACAGCTGGGATATTCGCTCTGATATTGGCACCCCACTGGAAATATTCCGCGCCTCTCCTTCGAACCCTAAATCAAGAACCAATCAGAAAATGCGCTTCGACATCGACATATCGGGTCGTTTATTGAGCATCGGTGATCAGGTTCAGTCGGCGTCGTATTTCCTCTCTGATTTGTCTGACGTGCGCCTATTTATAGGAAGGGAACATATCAATTTTCGAGCTCGATTCCCAAAGTGCAGAAGAAGACCTTGGCCTTCGCGATACAATGTTGGCTGAACCGTCGAGTGTGTTTCACACAAAGGTCTCTGCGCCGCAGTTGCAGTTCAAAGCGCACGCAGGTAAATTTATTTTTCGACAATCTTGTAATTATCTGATTCCGGTGAAATATTAGATGCCGTAGGTTCCGTCGCCTTTCACCCTTTCAAATCGACCCTGTTGTCTGCCTCAGGATCGCGTCATTTTCTTGACATAGACCAAGCGGAAGGCAATGATGATTCCGACACATCGGATGACGAGGATCTTCTGATCCAAATTCGACGAGCAAGGCGGCCCCAACCTGTGACGTTCGATTCCACGATGAAAATTTGGGACCTGAAGAACGAGTAGGGTACATGTACCATAACCCCTCCTCAACTTCTTACTCCACATATTCTTCACTCTAGCACCCTCAACGGCAAACAGAATATACTTATTATCTAATACTTACCTAAACCCCTTCACTGACTTTGGCGAGATCCAGTCAACTGCGTTTCACGCGAATGGACCTCTCACGATTAGTTTTTTCAGTCTCTGAGCAAAGCCACCCAAAATTCGCCTTTTCGATAGTTGGGTCTGGATGTGTTCAGCGACAAACGTAAGTAGCACTAATCCGACAACCTTCCTCTTCACGTTTTCTGCTATGTACATCATGTTGATTCATGTATGCGACAAAATACGCAAAATTGTTTATTTACTGGGCGGTCCTGTGCAAGGGACCTCATTGTTAGGACATTCCCCGTCCAATACAGCTGTACAGCCACCACAATCATTGGGCTACGTTGTATCATGTCAGTCAGAAAGCCGCAATCTGCGAGCCTACAAATAACTGACACATACCAACTCTATCCCAGCCAAGGTGGCTTCAGCGATGCAGTCCGCACCTTGAGCAGCTTCCTTAATGACGTCTTTCTCTGTTAATTTATTCGTTCCAGTGGTTAGAATATGTCAAACATGTTGTCGAAGAACTTACGAGCACTCTCATCATCAAGGTCTTTCAATGCTTCGGCACATGCAGTAATCTGTAAGGGAAGCTCGGCCAACGCGACGATGCAGCCTGCCCTCCAGATGACCCATAAAGCATCATTAAGAAACAAGATTAATGTATTTCCGAGTCGATACGGAAGTGGGAAGAGGCTTACCCGCAATCTCGCATTCAGGCTCTTTTTGCTGTCTTTTCAGCTGCAGCTTTCTTGGGCTTGCCACAGAGTCGGATATCAACAGGGTAGCAATGAGTGCGAAGGATAGAAGAAAACGCATAGTGAAATAAATGAGACAGTTAAACGCTTGATTGAGCACACTGCTTCTTGGGGTATAATGTCTCCATCTCATTATCGTTTAAATACTTGTAGGATCATGGTGAGAGACTAGGATTGACTAAAATAGATTACCGTCTCCATCTCCCACTAAATTTTATGCTTCCAGTCGTTGGGGGTGGGAAAAACCACATCTGTATACATAGTTCTAGCCAAGTTGCGGCTCTGAAGGCAGCCGGTAAGGATGCACGAGTATAAGCGCTAGACATGCATCTGGTTACAGCTAAGCTTGCCTTCTATCTTCTCAGGTTGTAGGCCACGATTTAAGATTTGATTTAGCAGCCCGGCGAAATGCATTGTGCACCTGCCTTTTGGGGATAAGGTAGAGAGGACCTCTACCTTAGCGTGGGCTCAGAAATTTAAGCGCCCAATTTCAAACCACGAAATTCCTGATGATTGGCGATTCAGAGCGACTGACTACAAATTTATTTACTCTTGCTAGTCGCACTCATTAACATGTCAGTTAAGAGAGATGTCCCAGCTGCCCTCGTTATAGCCTTCTTACAGACGAAGTGACCTATGCCATATGCTACTATGTATGGAACATTGAGGCTGTCATCAGCCCCTTCTCGCTTGTTAAGTGAAATCCTCCATAATACATCAATACGTCATAAGTACAGATCAAGCAACTCCATCTCGTCCTCACACAACTACTTGTTCCGGGCCGCTCAGCTTTCAAGTACTATTGCTATAGGCATCGCTAAATTTGCATAGTTCATAATGAACACGAAACCGTGGAGCACAGTGTGAGCAAAATAAATGTTGGAGAGGGCTTTAAGTCACTCCTTAATTTTCAGACTTTTTTTTTCCGTTGACAAGTTCTGCCTTCTAGATACTCACAGCTGACTACTGGCGTGAAAGCGATTCGCTCTTTTGGCTCACACAAGAAGATTCATGCTTACTTTCTAGCCTGATTGTCAAATTTTAGGCCCCGGGTAACCAAGGTATAACATGTGAAGTGTACTAAACTCATTTTCACTGTCAAACTTGATTTGGGCGTTTCTATTTTAGGAGTCATAGATCAGGAGGCCGTAGTTTATTATATGTTGAAGTAGAACCCTGAAGAGTTCTCGAAGATAATTCGGGGTGCTACGACGCAATGGACATGAGTGGATTTAATCAACCGGGATTTAACTATTGCGAAGCTTCTATCCAATTGTCGGCGCTCAGAGGTGCAGAAGCTGATCAAAAATTCGCACAGGCATTAGAAAACAATATCATTAAAGATCATTAATAGGTGCTTTGCGTACCAGGATGAGACATATCCGTTCGATATACGACCATCTTCCATTGTTCTCTCTGCATCTTCTTGTACCATTGCTGGTTCATCTTCCACGAAATCTCTCCTGTCCGCAAATTGACCGACTCTTGACTGAGCATGATCTGTACCTGCATGGTACGGAGATCTGGATCCCCCTCGAGTAAGCGAGAGATCCGAGATGCTAGCTGCTCCGCATCGAAGGTTGGATTGGGCGCGTAAAATAAGAGCCCTATTGATCTAATGAATGGTGAAGACAAAGGCCCTCTGAGAGGATCTCGAGAGAAATCTCGGGGCTTGACACGAGCCTTGTAGGTTTGAATATCTTGGAGAGTGGGATAGTCTTGAGGTAACGACACGGCAAATGGAAGGGCGGACTGTACAGATGCGAGAATGACTTCAATGTTTGCCTGCCATACACGGAGATTGACTTTACGCGCGACCTTGCGCTTCCGCGGCTCGTTCGGAGGTACAGGGAGAAGACCCAAATAGGGTGTCGCATCAGTAACTAGGTTGTCGGACACGATGTATTGCACGAAGTCGCCTAACCAATGTGCCGGGAATCCTACCCGATGCAAATGGATCAGAACTTGGAAAAAAGCAGTAAGGTTGTTTGGGAGTTCAATTCTTGGCGAAGGAAGAGAAGGCGCATTACACAGAATGCACAGCAAGAGATCTGCCAGCCACGCGTGAAGTTCTCTCTTCGACGCCAATTCATCTAATGGTCGAGGCAGCGGTAAGGGCGTAACGACAATGTCGCCAAAAGGGGAAGAATTTCCGTCCATTAGGTTGCCGCCCAAGAATCGGGGCAGGTCGCGTGGATGCAAGAGCGTGTAACTGCGCCATCAGCACCATGAAATATAGGGTACGAAACTCGGCGGAGCGACTTACTTATAGCATATTTCAGCAATGGACTTGAAAGCCGGGCTGTTAAGAAGACAGTTGCATGATACTAGTGCCTTAAGGTTATGGGAAAGGTGAGGAACCAAATCCACTACAATATTAAGAACTCCGTTTGTGTAATCACTAGTACAAGACTTTGAGTTGACGTGAGGATTACATTGTGAATCAGAACTTACGGAACGTTGCTCAACCACATTCGCGTAAAATCAGTGGGGGACCCGTTGGGACGCGGTCCAAGATCTCCTGCAAAGAGCCTAGGCAGTGCGGTTGTCACGTCCGCAGCGACAAGCTCCAATGTAAGCCTATCCTGCAATACGCCGATCGACTCGCCGACGAGATCGAAAAACTTCCTGGAAACCGAGAAGGAAGTCATTCCTGAAACGGATCTCGGAAGTTTCTGATAACGACCCATAAACTCGAGGAAGGTAATTAGAGTGTCGTATGGGTTGGTGCAGAGTTTGAGATATCCGTTGTCTTCTACGAGATCGGGATGCTCCGTTGAGTTTTTGTCCTGAGTTGTACGCGTAACTATGTGCTCTGGGTATAGCGCCAATAGTAAAGGACTCACGAAAAGTGTTGGATTGACTTTCCAGGTGTCTTCTATCTCCTTGGCCGCTGCTTTGTAGGCGCTGCGAGGAGCCGCGTTGAATGGCGTCGCCGTTGCGAGCTTGGCCAGAGCAGGATGCCGCGAAACCAAGGCCTTGGGGGGTAGGAGAATCTTAGTTTTATCGTAGATAATTCCCTCTGCTTCAGGGTCATCATACGCATCCAAGGTATCCTCTGCAAGGCCTTTCGCTAGCTTTTTGCGATCGGAATTGGCCGCAAGATGCAGCGGCGGGCCTAGCCCTTGCGAATTGAGGGCCGAGTTAGTCTGCAGGAATAGTTTTGTCGATTTCGGAAGTGGTGAAGACCAGTATTTGAGAACTTCCACAGTAGCCGGGATACTTTGCTCATTGATGTGGAGAGAGATTAGCATTTTTCGTTTTCTTGGTTCCAAAAGTTCGTCAGCTAAAGTTTCGGCCGCGGCGACGAATCTGCGGATTGATATTGAGAGGTAGGTATTCATCATATCAACAAGAAACTCACATTATGTAGCAGTATTCCGGCATTACCAAGGACATATACACATAAAAAAGCGTAGTATGGAGTTCCAGTTCAAGTTGGCTCTGCAGACCTTCATTCCGCCGAGTTTCGATAATTCTTAAAACTAAGGCAAGGACAATAAGGGTACGAGCCAACGTCGCAGGATGAATGTCCACCAGGGTCATGTGAAGATCGACTGAATTGCGTTGTTCGGGAAGAGGAAGATTACGTGTGCTGTCTGCAACATCGATCAACGTCCCAAAGACATGACGAGCTGCGAGAGATTTGGTGGTCAGGATGACGTCTAAAACTCCTCGATGTGCCAGTGAACACACCATCGCCTGAGCCTCCGAAAAGAAAAGACAGCTTTTTGCGTTCTTCGTCCGCAAAGAATTCCAACTTGATGGAATCAGAGTCGTCCCTCACTCCGTTGATACCATCCAGAAGGGAACGGACGCGATCGTGGCCGAACTGGAAAGATGAACGTGAATCTCATGCGTTATTCGCCCAGAAGCAAGGAGCTGTAAACAACATACATTATATAGTTCGTTGACCGGATCTCTTTTAAACGTTTAGGAGTGAGCGTACGGAATGATGCAGTGACTCACGATGGAGACTTGAAGATGGACATTGCTCTGAGACGTGCTTTGGCGTCAGATATCGAAGCATTGTATTCTCCAGCAGTGTGGCGAGCGCACTCCTCACGTATGGACAGCCAGTGCTTCCAGATTGATACCATTTCCGCAACTTTGACTGCGCCAAATTCGCCATTTTCATCCCGTCCCAAGAACACAAAGTTTTCGATATCGGCTTCAATTGCCTTCGCTTCGGGAGTCTGCATGTTCTGAGAACCGGCGGAGATAGGACTTGGAGACAAGACGTGCAGTGGCATTGACTTGTTGGAGAAGCCATTGATTCGGGCCTTGGCAAATCGTGTAGCAAGTTTGAGTGCAAGAGGATCTGTTGTCGGCGGTGTGGTGGGCTCTCCGTTGACCGCATGTTGAGCACGCAAGCCTTGCCAAGAAACAACTATAGCTTGAACACATTGAAGATACTTCCCAAGCTCGTATTGAACGGCGCTAAGGTTGGAGGCATGTTTGAGTGTTTTGGGATCAAGCCTAGTTGCCTGTAAAGTGGGAAGAGTCAAGACGCGATCAACGTCGGCCTTTCCCAGCAACAGTCCCTACCTCGTTGAAAAAATTCTCAGCTCTGAAAAAGTGGAATGTTGTGAGATGTGAAGCAGTGCTTTTCCGATTTATGTACTTAGTTAATTGTCCCGCCTTGTAACTGGCATTACCCTCTTGATGAGCTGCCTCTGCCATTGTGGATGTGTATTGGTATAAGTATTCTCGAGGTCAAAGCGATGTGTAGGGTGTTAAAGATTCGAAAGAGAGAAGGAGAAAGCAGCATGTACTACGTATGGTCCTTCTGTGAGGTCTCGCGACGCATGGACCATCAGCTAAATAGGAGCCATAAAGTCACATTACTACGGTGGCTTCGACCTAATTATATGCATCTCAGGAGAGCGCACATCCATTCGCGTATACTGAGGTAAATATGCGAATACCTAATTCAATGCTAACGGCGCCTTGGCGCCAGACCCCGACTCCGTTTACACTTTTCTTCTTCCAGAAATCTCAGCCTTATTCATCTTTCACAACATCTACAGCTATCTAGTATTCCTCCATGCGCAATTTTATTATTAATAATCTTTCTTGTTCGTAGGTTGTTTTGTCTTTGTTGCGCTTCATTTTTGGTTGGGAGAGACGGGAGATACATTTCGAATTTACTTCAAGCAGGATTGTGTTTGGACATCAACCATTGAGGAATTTCATTGGCTAACCACGCAAAATTTTCAACGCTTTGACCAGCATCAGAATTTTGGCGAAAAAAGACTCTTCACGACAGAACAGCGCTTAAAACAGGAACTTTCCACGTCAGAGCACAGAAATTGAATAAATTGTGAGTGATGAGAAATTTGAAAGGTCGGAGCTACCCATTTCACATATGTCCTGGCCCCATTTGCTGATAAGTGTCATTTTTTAGAGGGTAAGATGACAGCTGAGATCATCCTGAAACCAGGAAGTGCACGATTGGGATGTCAAGAAATATTCAACATATAGTTCAGGATGGTATAATGGATCATAAAATTTTGGGTATTGATTTATATTGTGGAGAAAGTCGTGAGATGGACAATGATAATCGTCGAGAACACGAGGTACTCTCGACAGCGACTTGTTGAGAAACATAGGATTGCGGCTATGAATACGGTGTCAAATGGGCTATCTTGCATAGGTTCAAATAACATCTCACGGAATTTTATCACAGCAAATAAGGTGGTTGAGGTTCACAGAAGTGATGTCTTCAAAGTCAGACAGTGAAACAATGATATATGAATTCAGGGCCTTCAGTCAGTGCACGATGGAAGTCTGGAAGAGGACCTGTTTAGCATGTGGCGCATTTGAATAAACTGATCGCTTACGCACGAGTTGTCTATTCAAGGGGCAGAAAGTGTCGCCTGGCAGTAACGGACGCGGCATCTGCCAAAAGCCTCACCTATGTAGCCTAGATATCCTATTGAATACCTGGTTGGGACAATGTTCCAGCTTTAAAATCGGGCTATGAAATGTCTTTTAAATTTTATTTGAGAAAGAAGGAAAGCAATGGTGGGGAAAGGAAACGATTGTCGATGGCGTTCATTGTCAATTGGAATTCGTAGGAACAAACAGATCACGAGCTCGATTATATAACTTTGATTTTCTCACGGCTTTACAAGCGTTTTGGCTGGGAGGCCGGACGTTTGTGAACGACAGAACCCTCCTGTCCTTCGGACAGAGTCGGGGATGGGCTCCGAGTTCCTTCGACTCACTACCCAGGGCTCAACAGGTACAGTAATTCAAAAAAAAGCGAGTACGTGAAGGGACAGGGACGCTACCTAAACATCACGCTGAAACCGCTTGCCACTTGTCAGCTCTCAGAGGTTCAGTCACTAGGCATAAACAGTCAGCCATTGGACCACAGTTGATATGAATTGAGCATCAATGTACCGGCCGAAGACAGGTCAGTTCGGTAAGCGACCATATTCCACCGCTCTGTCACCATCTTCTCGTTCCAGGATCGACTCATTTTCCATGAAATCTCGCCTGTTCGCAGATTAACGGCTTCTTGACTAAGCATGATCTGGACTTGTACATTGCCGAAAATCGACTTTCCCTCGAGAATGTCGGGTACATGGGCCGCCAACTTGTGGCCATTGATATCGAGACGAGGTTCGTAAAAAATCAAACCAACCGAGGCGATGAAAGGAGACGATAAAGGGTACAATAAAGGATTTTGACGGATATCGATGGGCCTAACAGTCGCCTTGTATGTTCGAACGTCATCGAACGTGGGATAGTCTTGAGGCAGGATGATAGAGAACGGAAGCGCAACCTTCACAGATGAGAGGATAACCTGGAGCTCCGCTTGCCACGCGTATAGGTGAACCTTTCGCGGGGTCACCCGCTTCTTGGCTTCTTGAAGAGGTGTTGGGAGTAGATCCAGGTAAGGCGCGACGTCGGCGACCAAAGTATCCGAAAGCATGCACTGGACAAAATCACTTATCCAGTGTGAAAGGAATCCCACGCGGTTCAGATAGACTAGGACATGGAAGTAGGCGCTAAGATTGCTGGGCATCCTGATAGTGTAAGGCGGAAGCCGCGGCCTGCCGCTGCAGAGTGTACAAAGCAAGAGATGAGCCAACCAGGTTTCAAGCTCTTTTCTCGATGCTAATTGATCTAATGGCCGAGGGAGGGGCAAGGGAAGAAGGGCAACGTCGCCCTTAGCTGCACCCCGGCCATTCATAACTTGGCAGCCGAGGAATCGAGGCAGATTGTCAGCGTATAGCAGAGTGTGGCTAATAAACAACGTCAACATCGAGTCGCGTGTCGCAAAAGACAACGACACCTACTTGTAACAAAATTCATTGATAGAGCCATACGATCCCGTATTGAGGAGGACGTTGGACACGGCCACACCATTGGGTTGAAGGCGAGGGACTAAATGTACGGCCGTGTTCAAGATACCATTTGTGTAATCGCTAATGCAGTCAGATAACCGTCAGTCTAAGTGTTTACTATCCGGTGAGATGAAAAATTCTTACGGAACGTTGCTGAGCCACATCCGAGTGAAATTCGCCGGAGATCCTTCAGGTCGTCGACCGAAGTCACCAGCGAGCAGCTTGGGGATTCCAGTAATGACGTCCGTTGCGACCAACTCCATCTTGATGTTACCCTTCAAGATATCGATAGAATCCGCAACTACTTCGAAGAATCGATTCATGATGGAAGCGCCGCTCTTTGCAAAGGGAGGAGAATAAAAGCTAATGATGAAATCCGAAAACGAAAGCAGGGTATCATATGGGTTAGAATGAATTAGTGGATAGCCTCCCTCTCCACCGAATTCAGGATTTTCAGTTGTGTATTTGTCCTATCAATAGAACGTGAATGATTTGATCGGGAGGCTAGGAAGGGATCATACGAAGATGACAGGGCTGGGTTTCCAGTTTTTCTCTATCTCCAACATGGCAGCGGCGCGCACAGGTGCAGGTGCAGAACGGTATGTCCTCAATAGCGCAGCCAAGGCCGGATGTCGCGTCAATAGAGATCTTGGGGGAAGCAAGACTGTAACGAGATCATAGACCATGCCTTCGACGATTGGACTGCTGTATGGTTTATCGAGAGAATCTGCATTATTGGAGTTGCAGAGGCCATCGTTATAGTTTCGAAGGGCATTGCTATCCTTTGCCTTCGGCAGCATCTGCCGGATTCTTTGAATGAAGACCTTTGTTGATTTGGGAAGGGGATTGGACCAGTATCGCAAAACTTCGACAACCGCAGACACGCTGTACCCATTGACGTGCACCCATTCTGAGAAACAATGAGTACCCAGCGGGAGATTAGAAGCTAATTCCTGCGAAACATCCATGACTCTTCAAGGTGTAAATAACGTCAGATCAGCGAGAAACGGCAGTGAAAATAATCTCACATTTTACAACAATAATCGGGCATCAACGCCGCCATGAGGACGTAGAAAAGAGTAGCGTGGAGCTCTGCACGTCTCGTCTCATCTCCAGATTTTCGGGTCTGCAAGACCTTTTCAATGATCGCTAACATAACCAGCGTTCGGGCTATGGTCGCCGGGTGGATGTCCACCAAACATAGATGGATCCTCAGAAGGGGTTGTAACTCGGACCGAGGGAAGCCTTTATGTGTAACCATGGCCATAAAATGAATCAATGTCCCAAAGACATGACGAGCTGTCCAATTTCATTACATCAACAACAAACAAAAAACCCAAGACATGGAAGTATACGACTAACCATCGCCCGAGCCTCCAAAAAGGAACGAGAGCCTGTCAAAATTCTCCAATTCATGCCGAAGGTTGAAGATCTTGGAATCAGGTCCCGTCTCATTGTCTACCCCATCCAAGATTGAACGGACGCGGTCATGGCCAAACTGTAAAAGCAGAAGTTGAATAAAATACGGCAAAAGTATCAGGGTATGGGTCCGACTTTAAATAACTCCATGGTCGGGTCGCTATTAAATATTCAGAGCTCAGAATAAATCAGTCTGGGAAAAAATAGAATAGATACTCACGAGGCTGATTTGAAGATGTGGAGGCCCCTCAAACGAGCCTCCGAGCTAGCAAGAGCCATTCCACACTGCTCAGGGGTATGTAGAGAGCAATCATCACGAATGCTTCGCAAGTGCTGCCACGCCATCCTCATTTCATCTATTTTTGCGTCGACAACGTTTTCAGGACGTTCCAGCATGACGAACTTATCGATATCGGTTTCGAGAACCTTGGCAAGCTGTTTCTGGTTTGCCTCTTTCGCAGATTCGACGTTGATCGATGATTCATGGCGAGCGATAGTCTTGTTCGCAAAGCCATTCATTTTCGCTTTAGCAAAGCGCGTCGCAAGTTTGATGCCGAGGATGTCAGTTGGAGGGGGCGTAGCAGGTTTCCCGTCGACTGATCGTTGAGATCGCAAGATTTGCCATGCAAGAACAACCGATTTGACTGCCGAAATATATTTTCCCTGTTCATAATACGCTGCACTGAGATTCGAGGCATATTTTGGGTCCTTGGGGTCAAGTCTTGTGGCCTGAAAGCGAAGTTAGTCGAAATCTCGTAAGGGAGATATCAGTCCAAGGTAACTAGCCTGTGGACCCGTGCTTCGCACGGGAAAGAGTTGTCCAAGAGTCTATGAGCAAGACTTTGAGAACTGAAAGGTGCGAATTTTTTTGCTCTATCACGTGTGAAGAATGAGTTTAGGGTTAGAGTGTTGTCTTTGTACACGCGGTGACAGTCTCAGCTAATGTGACCATTCTTGTCCGTGACTGCCACCACGCGACGGTGCTCGACGAGCACGCTGAGGCTCCAGCCTGCAGTCTCGCTTTCTTTTACCCCACCCTCCACTCCCTTGAACTTGCATGCATTTGATGCGACATTTTATCTAACAAGACAAGTCGCCTCAACTGGGACCGAGAACAATGCCGAATGATGGGCATTGGGTAAGCACAAGTTCTTCCCACCCGCCCATCGCAGCTCGTCTCGGTCCCGAACGGGATTTCTGTTAGACCAAAAGCCTCACGGCTTTCCCCACATACCGCGCTCTATACATCTTCCGCATATGCTACAGCTACCTCATATTCACATTGCTACTCATGTAAGATTGAACATACACCAAGCATGAGACGGCGAGCATAGTACAAAGACTGGTTGACGAACAATTCACACGACATTTTGAGATGTATTGAAGATAAATGTGATTGTATCTGTCTCGTATAGAGTCAAGGGGGTTCGCGAACCAAAAAAAAATACCTAGGGTCGAATTATTTTTTTCGCCCATTTTCGCTGGACTAACTAACTATGTAATCAGGCACACATCCCGATATGGTAATATGACATCACCAGTGCATGCGCTTTCCCACATGAAGATCCCTCGCACGTCTCGCAAACCCATTTCTGAGGGATTTTCTCGAGGTTGATATGTTCTAGATAATACTACAGATGTATTAATACAATGTTGTAATGAAATCTGATTTTTTGACTTTGAAATAAACCCACCGTGTTTTGTAAAAGGTCTGAACACTTGCAGTTTACGGAAATCGTGAACAGATGGACTGGCTTAGTCATCCGGCAACTGCCACAAACTAATGATTGTTTGTTCTATTCTCATTCTACATGCACTAACAGCCTATTTTAATGAGATTATCAGTTACGTAGAGAGTGATAAAAGTGATAAGACACCTTTGCACCACCCAAAATCGCAAATTTCAGGGCACTTGTAGAGGGCTCTAAAATTTTTTTTGGGCAGCCTATGGCTGGACTAACTAACCGACCCCCGGTCCGGCATTCTGGTTCCAGAACCCCCTTGTATAGAGTAGGCATTTATGTACATAAAACATGAATCAGAATAATATGTAAAAATGTCAGAAGCGACACTCGCTAATTTGTTCATGATGAGCAGGTCTAAGGCAAATCAGAGACCGGAATCTGTTGATGTTTCCAGAGTGATGCTGGGTTCTCCGCACCTAGTACGTTTATTTGATGTAAGTAATTTTCATGCACTGACTGCCATTGAGCTAATTTGTATCACCGCGCTACACAAAACA
This sequence comes from Flammula alnicola, assembly GCA_015499995.1. NCBI lineage: Eukaryota > Fungi > Basidiomycota > Agaricomycetes > Agaricales > Strophariaceae > Flammula > Flammula alnicola. The sequence continues at coordinate 90,063 of JADNRV010000059.1, forward strand.
ACCAACTTTGCATAAAAATACTTGGAATGCATTTAGAATACAGCCGTTTCGGAAATTCTTGTCCACGGTGATTTCCGACATTTTTTAAATAAAATAAATCAAACAAATCGAGAAAATAAGAAAAATTCAGAAAATTCAGAATCGTAGCTTCCGCTGTCTCTACTCCTCGTAAACGAGCATCTACACTCTTTTAAATATCTATACATCATGTCTGATGACTACGACAATCATCCCTTGGACTTTCCTGTGTCTGACGGTGAAGAGAACATCTTCCTACATCGAAAGCCGTGCCCGCTACCCAACGAGATGATTCATGAGCTTGCACAATGCCAGTGCATCTGCAAAATTCCCCGCGTCCTCGATTTGTATCCTCAAATAGTCCTCATGCCGGTCATACTTCTTCGCAAGGTAGGATGCATGCTCAAAGTAACCCGCTTGTCTGCACACACGAATCGCGGTGACAAGGTCGAACGGCAGCTCCTCCGCGTCTCCTCCATCTGCCTTGGCATTCCGCCGCGATTCTGTCTTGATGAAGCTGTCGAGCCGCACAACGTCTTTGAGCTTGGTGTAGGTGTTGAGCAGGAGGGTGGTGTGGTCGGCGTTGGCTAGTCCCAGACTCCCAGAGAGTGCACTTCTTGAAGATACGTTACGAGGTTCTTTATTCGTTGTGCGTCGAGATACTATACGTAATGATTCGAATTCAAGTTCGAATTTTGGCAATGGAATTTAGGACTCTTTTTTGAGGGTTTTGACAAGGGTTCACGATAGCCCTCTGGAAGACTTGATGACGTGGCACTGCACAGTGGGCAACCTTGCCTCTGCGACATGCTCCGGGGCACTTGAAAGCAAAAATAAAATATCTAGTTGCTATTCATGATCATGAGGTCATCCTTCATTTTCAGTCATTCTGGCTTCCATTTGTGAGGTCTTTTGGCCCCAAATCAAAAGTTTGAAGACTTCGAGGCCTGGATAGCTCTATTACAACCTAACCTCGTCAGAAACAACCAGGCTTTGAGCCGTATGCATGGTATTGATATGGTTACATATAAGGAACATTAAACAGTCGAAAGGACTGCAGAATCACTCGATTAAAGCTCGTTCTTGCATTTCTTGCATTTCTTGCATTTTCTGGATTTTCTGGATTTATTTTATTTTAAAACACCGGAATTCACCGCCGGACAAGAATTTCCGAAACGGCTGTACCTTTCTGATGAATTCTACCAAAAATCTTGAATAGCAGAGGGGTATGCAATATCTGCTTTTTTGAAACCCGTAGAGCGCACATCAGTGGAGTTTGAATTTTCATATACTGACTGCTGTTGAGCTAATTTGTATCACTGCGCTACACAAAACAACCAACTTTGCATAAAAATACTTGGAATGCATTTAGAATACCTTTCTGATGAATTCTATCAAAAATCTTGAATAGCAGAGGGGTATGCAATATCCGCTTTTTTTGAAACCCGTAGAGCGCACATCAGCGGAGTTTGAATTTTCATATACTGACTGCTGTTGAGCTCATTTGTATCACTGCGCTACACAAAACAACCAACTTTGCATAAAAATACTTGGAATGCATTTAGAATACCTTTCTGATGAATTCTACCAAAAATCTTGAATAGCAGAGGGGTATGCAATATTTACTTTTTTTTTGAAGCGCACATCACTGCATAGATGGCTTCAGTAAACAAAGATCAACAAAAACTCGTAAATGAATCTTTCTGCTAATTCGTGTCACTGCATGCCTCACACCAACCAACTTTATATAAAATTATGCTTACTGTCTTGAAGACATCATGCTAATTGTGCTTTCTAAAAATCTAGAGTAGCAGAGGGGTAATATTTATTTTTCTGAAGGAATGTAGCAACAGTAAAGCCTGTAAGGATCTGTGCTTCGCACACAGGAATCATATGCTAGTATACTTTAATTTAAAAGAACCTCTTCATATACTACATTAGATGTAATAGGTTCAGTAGCATTATCCGGAAGAAGAATCTTAATATTGTGGCTTGAAGTAGCCCGTGAAAGTGCGACATAAAGTTGTCCATGCGCAAACACAGGAATTCGGAGATCAAGACCAACGTATCGTACAGACTGACCCTGGGACCTGTTAATAGATAGCGAGAATGCAAGTCGGACAGGAAACTGACGTCGCTTGAATTTGAAGGTCACGTCTGCAGCAGACGATGTTGGAGTCAGGGAAATTCGTGGGATTAAAGCGATCTCTCCATCGTGCTCTCCTCCGATAAGACACACCTCAAGAACCCTATTGTGCATTCTTGTGACAATCATTCGAGTACCATTGCAGAGACCTTGTGAAGGGGAGAGGTTACGAAGAAGGATAATAGGGCATCCGACCTTGAGATTGAGTTCGCCTGGAGGAAGACTTGACGAATTGATTGACCGCAAAAACTCGACAGGAATATGATCGTCATTCTCCGGATCTGCTCCTGCCTCACGTATCATTTCATCAGCGCTGATATACTGTTGAACATCTCCAAACATTCAATCGAGTATCTGTTGATTGAGTTCACCAACATCGGCATTTCGTGGCGCAAGGATCATTCGGTTCAGAAAATATTCAGGTGGGGGGGTGGGTCCGAATGAACATCAGGGTATATGGAATCAATGAGCGATTCAACGTTGTCGACTCTCATGTGCTCAGGCAGGTGGATCTGGTTATTGTCAATCATATTTCGCCCATGGCCTACATCGAGAAGCCACTGGGAGAATTGCCGAACGTAAGCTAATCCTTGATCAAGACGCATGTTCTGGCGGAGGAAAAGGATTTCAACGTGTTGCCAGAGGTGTGATCGCTGAATGGTTGCGTCCAAAATATCTTCACGTGAACCTTTGGGTACCACAGGAAGTGTTTGGAGAAAGTCGCCTCCGAGTATGACAGGAATGCCTGCGAAAGGTCGATCATTATCACAGACATCGCGTAGGGTCCGATCGACAGCTTCGACTGCATGCCGGTGTTGAGCACCTATTTCATCCCAAATGATAGCCTTTGTAGCACGGAGAAGGTCAGCGCGAGGACTATTCTTCTGAACGTTGCACATTGAACCTTCAGTGAGCGTGTCGATTGGGATTTTGAATGTTGAATGAGCTGTTCGGCCACCACGAATAAGGAGTGCTGAGATTCCAGATGATGAGACGCAGAGAATAACTTTCCCTTCACTACGTAGCTTTGCACAGATTGTGTTGTAGACAAATGTCTTCCCGGTACCGCCATGACCATGCAGGAAAAACACCTCGTCCAGCCCCTCCTCGATTGATGCGATGATTCGTGTATAGGCGGCTCTCTGATCGGCATTTAGGCAAGGGAGTCACTCATCCAACTCAGCTTGTTGAGCATCTCGGTTGTAGTTGAGCTGTTCTGCAATCAGATGGTTGATATCAAGAGCAGCCCAATCTCGAACTGGTCGGGGCATGGATGGAAAGTCCGCCAGTGTGTGTCCAGAATCGCCTAAAATAGTATCGAGCAGGAAGAGGCCATAATCGTAAACGTCTTCCTCAGCTGGATTCTGGATTCCCATGGCTTGCAGACGGTGTTCCAAATCATCACAGATAAGATGTCGAAAGTCGTTCCACAATACGTTGGGCTGAGCAGGGGGTCCGAAGAGCAGGAAAGTGGAAAATAGATGTCGCACTCGGGTGCCAGTCTGCATCTCACATGCTTCTTGCAAGCAAAGACGCCATTCACCATCGTCCTCAAGAAGACCTCGAGCAAGACATGCGGCATGAAAGGTGGGCAGGGGGTCTCGATGTGCTGGTACTCTGCGAAGGTCTTCAAACGACTTTGGGCCTTTCACTACGGTAAGCAAAGTACGCAGGTAAAACTGCTCGCCGGCTGTAGGCTTGATGAAATACATTCGACCCAGCGCAAAACCTTTCTTTCGCAGAGTCCATTTCCTGTCATTTTCATTGTAGACAAAATACTGAGGGAATTCCTGATATGTGTGTTTTCTAGCTTCTTCGCCAAGTGGACTGGGGTCTGCGTTTGCCTCGAAAAATGCAGTCAAGGAAGTCCGTTGATTTGCCCCACGTTGAAGAACAGCGTCAATATCTTCGTCTGGATTAAAAGTGACCATATGGTGGTTCTCAAGGTGGACTTGAAGGCGAACAACATTCGGAATTTGCTCGTGAATGTCAAAGTGGAAGATTCGCCATACGGCATCAGGTGGAGAGATATAGCGACCCTCTATCCACCGCTTGACCTCATCGCGTCGATTGACCTCCAGTGCAGCAAGGTCTGGTCCCTTCTGAATGTACTTGAATGCGTACTTGAACGTTCCGAGGGATATGGCGCATTCCATGTTGATGTGGCAATGGAAGTCGCCGCAAAGAAATGGCGGGTATGCGACAATCCAACGATTATCGACCATCACGCCTCCCACCTCATATGCGCATCCATCATTCGGTCGGAAATAGAGAGGGTATCCACGGTGGTCCATTGTTGTGAATTCTTGGAAATCCTTCGGGTAATTTTTGCTGCATTTGCCGTCAATCATGCACGGAGCATTGGGATTCAGCGCTCCACAGGGCCCATGCACCATGCATTTCTTGACCGTTTCAAATAAGAGTGGCTGGGTCTCGGGGTCTGGCCAACGTGCTGAGATGCAGGAATCTATCGCTTCAGGGGTAAGCAGCTTGTAGGGGTCTTTGAGGAAGACCAGGCAGTGCATGTGAGGGAGCCCACGCTTCTGAAATTCAATTGTGTAGATGTAGGCAACAGCCCTCCCAAATACACCGTGCTGGTAAATATAATCGATAACTGCCTTCTTCTTCATCTGAAACACCCGTGTCACCAAGTCAGGACGATCATAGGCTGTCTGGCCCGGTAGAAGCTCGCGCTCAATTTCAGCCCAATGTGGATTGGTCGTCATCGTGAGGAATATATCAACCTTTCGGAAGTAGCGAGCAATGGCCATGGAATCCTGGAAGCCTTGACCTAAGTTTCGAGGTCCACCAGTATAAGAGGACGGAAGGATGACACGCTGGCCAAGGTCATTGAGGTCGAGATTGTCGTCGTCGTTGGCCACGGCATCTTGGAGATTGTTGAATCTGGCAGCCCGAAACATTGGCTGACTTCGTTCTATCCACGACAACCTTTGCTGGTCAGCAGAGGCAAACATGTCAACAACATAACGGGTAAAAAGGCGGCCACCATGAAGTAGTGGATTAAATTCCTCGGGGCGGTAATGAATCCGATGCGCAACATATCGAGTCAAGGTGAGTCGTCTCGACTGTGGTAAGTCGCCAGGTTGTACTTCCAATCCACGATCGCGTTGCCGCTGTCGCCGTCCCTCTCGCTGCTGAAGCCGACCATCTCGCTGCTCTGCAGTTTCATGCAACTTCATCTCTGGGTACCAACCATTTTCACCTCGGGGAAAAAGAAGAGGATATTGAAGAGGGGTATAGGCAGGATGGAGGTCACTGATACGATGTAAAGGTCCAGAACGAAGCCGAAGGATGATATCGCGGGGCTCTGTTGAATGGTTTCCAGGGAGAATAACTGCCACCTCATCAGCAGTTGGGAGGTTGTACCGACGGCGATCAAGTCCAGGAGTCAGTCGCAGTCGCACTTCAACGTCATTTGCTGGATCATATGTTTGCAGGATTTCGAAGGCGTGGCGGTAGACAGGAACATATTGGTGGTGTTGTGAGAGCATCGTTTGTAGGCCATCCATGATCGTTTGGTCAAGACCTGCATTTTGCTGCATGCGAACATCCAACGCTGCCCGCGGCTCGTAGACATACAGCTGGGCATAGCTCGCCGGACGTGTTCCTGTGGCCACCAGTGCTCCAGATCGATGATGAAGTTCGCCAAAAATCCTAAAAACCGGAGGTCCTCGTCCCTGATTGACAGAATGATCCTCGTCGACCCCGAGTGAAGTGAAGGCCAATGCCCGGTTATATTTCCAGATTTCATCCCGAAATGTTTTGGCATCATGATCAGCAGAGGTGAGAAGATGTCGAAGGGGTTCTGGTGGGGCCTCGAGTGCTGGAAGCCAAATCTTCCCTTCCATGCAACATATTCCAAATTTTGGCGAACGTTTAGAACTGTTGGAAAGCTTTTCCGCCAGCCAGTGAAGAGCGCCACAATTTGGACAGGGAATGTCCATTCGACCCAAGTCATGTCGTTGAGGTGGATCTTGGTAGGGACGGCGACCTGCTAGAAATAGTCCTCGCGATCTTCCTCGCTGCGCAGTTGGTCGTGGAGCAGTGTACTGAATAACATTTGCTGGACGGATTACAATAAAACAGATTAGCCAAATAGTAATGAAAGGCCATGCAGCCGATTTACATACCTGGTTGTCTGCCTGGCCGCTCAACGTTTCGTAATTGCGCGGCATGGCCCCGTTGACCGTCTAGAAAGCTTGTCAGAGAAGCAACACAAAAGAAAAAATTAAGAGTACTTGCCTTCCTGAACGGCATCATAAAGATTGAACATCCATTGTACATTTTCATCGTGACCTGGCTCGGCCTGTGGTTGATCGTCCTCTGCATAGCCTCGGTCGTCTGAAAAAGAGAATTGTTTGAGATAATCGCAGAAGCAAAGAAGTTAGCGACATACTTGTGTCTGCGGCCTGAGTAGTAGGAGGAGTGGGCAACGGAACTTGATTCCGCTGCTGATTGGTATGCGGCCTGGGTTCCTGAGCTTGTTCAATGCGAGACCTTTCTTCTTGTTCTCGTTCTCGGCGACGTTGCTGACCAAGGGATCTTGTATTAGGTATTGCTGTCAGAGTTCGCCACAAATCCTGGGTAGGAGCAGGCGCAGGCTGGGTAGGAGGAGGTGACACAACTTGAAGAGGTGGCATTCGTGCAATCCACCATGGTTGTGGAGCAATGTTCACTGCAGGAGAGCTTGCCTGCTGAATCCGTGCAAGTCGTTCATGCTCTCGCCTTTCCCGCTGTGAAGTCAAACGCGAATGGCGTTGATGGGCAGCATTGCCTACAGTTGGAGTTTGGTGATCTGGGAGTGTGGGTACATTTGGCTGAGATGACTGGCCGTTGAGTCTTGGAGGTGTTGACGAAGGCTTTGAAAAGAATGAGCATCATTCTGAGATAATAAATGTTATCTTACACACCAGGTATCTAGCCAACAGAACCCTCGCATTTGTACCCTGTGGATTATTCTCGTCTTGGGGCGCAACTTGCGCACGTTTTCTCCGTGGTGAGCTCAAAAGCTCCGCAGTGCGAGCCTCTCGATTCGAAGCTCGAACAATTGCCCTTGTTCTCTCGACATGCCCAGGCTGAGGAGTAGGAGTTTTGGGTCTGGGAGCAGCAGAACGACGCCGCGGACTTTCTTCAACATTCAGAGAGCGATCCCGAAGAGCTTGCCGTGTACGAAGTTGCTGACGTTCAGGTGTCGTAAGATTTCTGGTCAAGGGATCCATAAGTCAGCAGAGGTATTGGAAGGAGAGAAATGCGGCAGTGGAATATGAAATGTGAATATCGACTTACCTCGACGCGTCGATATCGTGACCGTTCCTGCCCTGAGTTGCGAAGAATGGGGCTAATTTCCCAGAATGATGGAGAGGTGCACCTGGGCGCAACCGTCTTGATTCTCGAATAGCCGCGCCATGTAGCCTCGCATGGCGGTCTGTTCACTTCTGTTCATGATAAATAGCTCCAAAATTCACTTCCCATGTTGGCGGTGCGCTGTTTGCGAAGTTCAGACACAAACTGTATTACATGGTACTGCACATACATAGGTGATATAACATTCTGACATTGAGGTCTGGGAAATGCAGGAAGAGAAGGAAAAAAAGCCCCAAGAGAGAGTCGATGTTGAACGCTAGGAAGTTGAACCGTCCGACGTCGGACCTCAATTTGCAGCGCCATTGGCGGTTTGTCTAACCAATCATAAGACCTTTTTGTCCCCCCGTGAGAAACACCGTTGTCGTATTATAATATAGATAGATAGATCACCTGGTTATAAGCTTTCTGAGCTCTACAATTCCAATTCCGAGAGTTAAGTCGATGGCCCAAAACAATACGAGTGTTGCTCACTTCATGAAGTCTCCAGCTTTGTAGAAGGCATTGCCCTCTTGATTAGCTGCCTCTGCCATTGAAGTCGTCTCTCGAAAAATTCTCTTTCAATGCGTAAAAGAGATGAAGTCAAAGATAGCATCTATTGACCCTGCAAGTAAAGTTCGAAAGTTCTTCTGCCGCGACACGTGTGTTTTGTAGCCTGCAGCACGGAAAGTCACAGCGAAGCAGAGCCATCGACGCGTTAAAAGTGACAAAGAGAGTAAAGGAGCATGCCAAACAACCTTCACGTTGTCTCTTCCGGAGTACTTAAGCGGGTCTATAGTTAAGTGTGAGCGCTGGTGAGCGCTGGTGAGCCAAAAATGAGCGTGGGCAACTCTTGTCACGCAGTGTTCGCGTCACACACACTAATGTGGCACATGATCAAGAAGCATCGCGCGCTTCCGTTGACATTGATGGGCCATCAAAGTGAAGGAACCGGCCGAATGTAAAGCAACGAGTTAAGTTTGAGTTAAGTCACCCAGCCAACACCCAGCAGCATAACATTTCTCTACTACAAGCTTATCCGATTTCAAGGAACATGTCTACCCCTAATTTTTGCGTATCCGACTCTGGACTGGAGTGTCTAATCTATAACCCAGTTAAACCGCATACGGCGACTATCTTGTTCCTTCATGTGAGTAGCAAATTCAGGTTGGCAATACTCTATTGTATCTAATCAACCACCTATGGTTATCGATATGGTTGTCTATTCGTCCTGCAGGGTCTGGGAGATAACGCAAGAAATATCGGTCCCTTGTTATCGCCGTTAACCCAATATCCGAGTCTTTCCCATGTTAAATTCATACTTCCAACTTCGTGAGTTTTTTGATCGTCCCTCTCGATCATCTTGACAATATTCATGACCTCTCATTCTTTTTAGGCCACTTATGTCGGTAACAGGAATGAAGGGACGGACTATACCCTGCTGGTGAGTTCGATTCAAGGCCCCTGAACGGTGGCCCACCGATACGTTGTGCAATGGCAGTTGACTCCAGATTCCCAGGTTCGATGTTTACTCTTTTGACTACGTCAATCGTCCGGAAGATGAGAAGGGACTTTACCGAGCCGTCGGATTCATTAACGAGCTCATATCCAAGGAAGAGAAAGAGTACAATATACCCTCCAATCGGATCATTGTTGGAGGACTGAGCCAAGGTGGTGCAGTTTCCATTTTCACGGCGCTTACAACTGAAAGGCCGCTCGCCGGCCTCTTCCCGTTGAGCACATATATTCCATTGCGGAAGAAGGTTCCCGAGGTGAATTTTTAATGCGTTTTGTTCTGTCATGCATTCTTTCCATTCAAATTTGTCTAATTCCTCTTTCTGCTGTCAGATTGCGACCGCCTTTGCGAAAAGGATCCCAATATTTTGGGCACATGGCACAGAAGACCAACAAGTCGACCACGACACCTGGAAAAACTTTGCGGAAATATTGGCTTCGCAGCTTAGTGTCCCATTTATCACTGACACAGAAACTGTACAATCAGGTCGTAGTGGTGTGCAAGGCCTAGAATTTCGCAGTTACCAAGGGTTGGGACATTGGATCATCGATGACGAATTGCAAGACTTGGCGACTTGGGCGTCAAATTTAATACCAGATACTGTATAGGCCTCTGAGTTCCGAGTTCGATATAATTTTCCTATGATCAAGTCGAATTATGAATACTTGATTGTTACCGTATTATCTATCTCTTGTCGAACTCGAAAATTGAAATGCCGAAACTGCAAAGACATCTAGAAATCTAGCTTCATCGAAAACACTTCGAAAAACCGGCGTTCTTTCACTGACGAAGAGCCGACGCCTTGTACTCGTCATGTAAACAATGAAGACGAAATTTATGACGAGAACGGTCCTGGAATGACCCCAAACTCAAGCTTCCCCTGTGTGTCCAGGCGACGAAGGGCTTGGCTAATTAATGCGTGCGCCTCGTCGCGATTGACGTCTCCACGGACTTCAAATTGAATTTTTGTCGAGCCCGAAGAAAGACACGGATTGCCACCAGTAAAGAGTTCACCGAGAGCTGGGAGGTCAAAGGGAACAAGCTCGTCCGGGGTTTTCATTTTCAGAGAGAAAGATACCCTCTCAATGGCCCGCGAAGATACTTTGGAAAGAATGCTCCTGACCCAGTTACTGGATTTCGAACAGCCCGAGTTGCGGAGTAAGGATATGCCGGGGAAAGAAATTGTCCGGAGGGATGTGTTCTTTCTGAGGTCAAGCTCATCGCTGAGCATGTCTAGGCATAAGGCGTCATTAAATTTCTACATAAACTCAAAGCGAATAGTAAAAATTGACGTACTCTGGATTATTACATTGTTATTGCCTTCAAGGAGGCCTGAATAGACGGAAATCGCAAGGTTTTCTAAGGATGGACCAAACGCACGAATGTATGTAGAGAGGGGTTTTACGTCATGGAGATGGAGTCCGATCGTGAGGCTCAGTGTGTGGATCGATGACACAGACTGTGAGGCGGAGAGGAGCCAGCGAAGTAAGGAGGGAGTGCTGGCACTGCCTCCAATTGCGAGTCTCCTTAACCGAGGCGCTCTTAACTGAGTCGAAGGGTCATCGAGGTCTTTGTCACAAACTACTGTACCCAAGAAAAGGGTCTCCAACAGTGGTGCTGAGGCGATTAATTCGAGCTGTTGACTGAAACTTTCGAACTAAAAGTCAAAAAAGGTTAGTAGACTGTTTCAAGCAGCACAAATGAGCGTGATGCCTACATAAATACAATGCAACTGGAGAGTCGTGAGGTTTCGAGAAAGGGAATGCAAATTCCCTTTCGCACTGGCGCTCAGACTATTCCAGGGGATATCTCGCAATGTGAGCCGCACAAGTGCGCTCAGAGGTGGAAGGCTGACGAATGCGTCGTTCGCAAAGAGTCCAGCGTAGTTGTTGATTTCTAGCCAGCAGATGTAGGATGGAATGGTCGATTGAGGGGCGGGAAGTATGTCAAGTGCGATATCAATATTGAAAGAAAAGAGTCGAACGCGAGAGAAAAGATGAAAGCGAGAGGAATAAAGCCAGTTCTTGCAAACGAGACTACATGCACACAAAGTTGGTATATTGTCGTGCAAGTAATCGATTATCACGTCGCAAAGTTCTGCAGGAATGGCGGGTGGATGTTCATGTTATCAGCTGGCATAGCGATCACAGTGAAGGACATGGCAATTGCAAAAGCTTTGCAAAAGTTGAGATCTGAGAGTTGTCTGAGAGTACTCGGTAGTCTCGATGAATTTACCTAGCCGGCCCGTAATAACCGGAGCTTGCGAAACTAGACACCGACAGCGAGTGTTCTAATCGTTCAACCCACACTCTTCCATTCTCTGATTAGGAGACAACGGCCTCTTTCTCCTATACACTCAGTGAGCTTGATACCGACTCAAATCCGAAACCCAGACCAACTGCCTCGTTATTGTGGCCTGAAAATATTCAAATGCCCTCAACCTTATCTAGCACGCGATACTAGTATCATATTACAGAGAGATAACATTATCGCCCCCTTTTCCTGAACAGGTTCCCATGCTCCATTCCGCCTGGAAGGCCAAGTTTATTTTCGGCTAGTTGGCAGGAACACATTGGAAAGAAGACCGTAAAGGAAAGACTGGAGCATGCGAGGATTTTTATCACGCTTTCGGTGGTTCCCACCTATCGCCCTATGGACAGCATGTGCGTATATATACTTAAAAGTAGAATTTGATATCGTCTGACAGCTTGATAGCTGCCTCCAATCCATATCTTCCCCTCCGAACGATGGGTACTAGTTCAGAAGCTAGCGACGAGAAACACCAGAGCGACAAGCATGACCTCGTCGCCGTTTCCGCGAAGGAGGTCGATACAGCTGCAGAGCTCGCTTCAGGCGAGCAAGGAGAGGTCGATCCCGAGGAGGCTCTTCGTGTTCGGTTAGCAGCTGCTCAACTTTTGCTACAGCAATTTTAGTCTTACGCTTTCGCAGGAGGAAAATCGACAAACACATTCTTCCTCTCATGTGTAGTGCGTCAAATTTTTGTTTGAAGTCTATGCCTATTGACCATATTTGCAGTCCTTTACTGGTGAGATCGAAGAGAGGTATCGTTGGCGCAATTCCTCATGATGATCACAAACAGGATACAATTTATGGATAAGACGACCTTAGGAAGTTCTGCAATCCTTGGCATAAGGTAACGTTCTCAGCTTGCGTTCATCCCTCTGCTAATGCATCAGCAGAGAAGCGACCCACCTTAGCACCAACCAGTAAGTTTTCTCTCTTCTTTTTGTATTCAGTACCGTTTCTGAACCTGTCACTCCCTTAGGTATAACTGGTACGCACTTGTCGTTGCAGCCCTCATCTGTTGTATTAATTTAGCGTATTATTTCAGGCTTGGGACGATATTTTACCTCAGCTACCTCGCCTTCGAGTTTCCGCAAAACCTTTGCCTGCAACGCTTCCCAGTCGGAAAATGGATGAGGTAACTACCCTTCACCTTTACAAAAATTCTTTGGCCTCCTTATCAAATCGTCACTTAGTTTCAACATCTTCATATGGGCCATCGCACTTAGCACCCACGCTGCCTGCAAGAATTTTGCTGGCCTATTCGTCGTGCGCCTGATCTTGGGCGTGTGTGAAGGATCGATTACCGCAGGCTTCATGATCGTCAGCTCAATGTTTTACACGAGAAGGGAGCAGACGTTGAGGGTCGGCTATTGGTGTAAGTCTTATTCGTGCCCGATGCATTTCAAAAACTAATATATAGCAACATCAGTCCTCATGAACGGCACTGGTACGATTGTGTCCTATGATCGTCTGCCCCACGTCTGATTGTCCATACAGCGCAGATTATCTCTGGCTTTATCAGCTTCGGGGCATTGCACATCAAGACCAAGTCCTTTGAGCCATGGCAATGGTCAGTTGCTTAGAGCCTCTTACGAGTATCCCCGTGCTAACCGCATTTTCAGGTTAATGATCATAACAGGCATTCTTACTCTCTTCACTGCGCTGGCGTTCTGGTCAGTTCAAGCTCCTTTCACCCACGTCAATCATTCCTCATCCCCGAATTATGTCCATTTAGGTTCCTTTTCCCGGATTCGCCTACAAATGCCTGGTTCCTCACTCCAGCTGAGCGATCGATTGCAGTGCGCCGAATCAAGGTGCGCAGTCGTTCGAGTATAGATAGCTGTTCGCCATATCTAATTGCTTATCGTCGTATTTCCCGAACAGGAAAACCAAACGGGAGTCGAGAACAAGCATTTCAAGAAAGAGCAGTACGTTGTGACATCTCCATTCCCAGGTCGTGCGCGTCTCACGCGGTCCATTCAATTACGTTTTCGTATAGGATGATAGAAGCGCTACTGGATCCGAAAACCTGGCTTTTCGCGCTCTTCTCGGCACTCGATAACGTGCCCAACTCTTTGACGAACCAGAGGCAGATCATCGTCTCCTCATTTGGTTTTACTCCTCTCCAAACCACCCTTCTCGGATGTGTGGACGGTGTCATCGAGATCGTGACAATCTACACCGGCGTCAACCTCGCTGCAAGATGGCCTGACAGTCGCGCATACGTCGCGTTCGTCTATTTCATTCCGAACATTATGGGCGTTTTCTTAATCAACTTCTTACCATGGAGCAACAAAGTCGGATTATTGTTTGGCCAATGGACTACGGGTTGGTCGCTTTCTCCTCAATGTCGCGAGTCTTGAGTGTATCTGATGTGATTGCACGTATTTGATAGGGGTTGGCACGACCGGTTTCGTTTTGTCCCTATCATGGCTTTCCAGCGTAACGGCCGGCCACACGAAGCGGGTGACTGTTAACGCCATCATGCTCTCCGCTTATTGTATTGGGAACTCCGCTGGTCCGTTTATGTGGCAGGCCAAGTACAAGCCAAGGTACATTTGCTGTTATCTTCTCTCCTGGACTGAGACCGATAACCTCCAACTTCCTTATCTGCAGAAACCACATTCCTTGGATTATCATCGGGATCTGCTATGTATGCTGCATGGTGTTGCTGCTTGCCATTCGATATGTTCTCTCTTCAGAGAACAAACGTCGCGACAACGAGCCTATAGATGACACCTACGATGATGTCTACATTGAGAGGATAGGCAAGGACGGTGAGACGGAGAAAGTTAGAGTTGACAAGGTATGTCCCTATGTTCCCTCGCATCGAGAAAATCAAAGAGTTAACTGCGCTCTCCAGGAATTCTTGGACCTGACAGATATCCAGAATCGTGATTTCCGATACGTTTTGTAATCTTTTATGATCCTATGCCTGCAATGATAGAAACGAGCTATTTGATTCCTGCACTTATCGAGGAGATTGCATTCGTTCAGAAAAGGTATATACATCCAAATCAAATTGAGAAGAGTACAAGTCACGAGAAGAGGTACACGTTGTACATACACAGCCAGAGCTATCTATGAGTTTTACTCAAGTTCGCTAACTCTCGTTTTGTTTACATAACAAAAATCAACGAAACCACCTGGCTATGTAGTAATATACAAAACAAAGACAACGAAGAGCAAGGGTTGCAAACATTTCAAAGGGACAACAGTTGGGCTTGATCAACGTTCACCCAACTAGATCGCTTGGAACTGTAGGTTCAAGAGCTCGGAATGTCAGCTATGAAACTTATCAGCAATCATTAAAATAGGACTGACACTCTTTTGTGTGAAGGGGTGGGAGGGAGCGTACCGAGTACGAGCTTGACTGTTTTGACCTCGAAGCCTCGGAAGGAGAGCGATAGCACACTTCCGGTATTTTCATCCCCATCTTTTGATCGCAAAATGTAGAGCTCTTCGCCTTCATCTTCCAAGAGGTTGGTTGTAAATGCTTTGACAACCGGAAGATGACTGGATATGACTAATTTCGCCTGTGCGTGCCCTCCAAATGCTTCGTACAACCTCAAAATGATGGTTGCAGAATCTTTTTCTTCGAAGTTCACAGGTTCCTCGAACGAGTCGTATTCACCGCGTTTGACTGTTTCAAGGAAGACATTGCGAGCACCTTCAACGCTGAAAGGTGATTTTAAGGTCGACGTGAAATCCGGAGATCCAGAAGGCAAACAGCGAACTACATGCAAGGTTAGATCGACTCGAGTCAGGAGAATAGAATAAAACCTCTTAAGGGAGAATTATAGAGATACCCAGCGACAGGCACGTCAGATTCGAGGAAATGACCTTCGTGAGGCATGACTGCCCATGAGAAGTGATGTTCGCCTAAATTTGACAATATTTGGTAAGGGATTAGTTGTTCAAATGGGTCATGTCTGCTGCATACCTTGATCTTGTTCGGCATCAGGGGCAGTGGAAGAGCGGAGAAGGGATATCCTAAGGAGGTTTCCCAGACATGAGAAGCCGTATTTCGATTCCGACAAGATGGCCACTCCATAACCAAATTCACTGAGATCCGCGTACTAGGCAGGCTCAATCAGTCCAAAGTTCTCGCTCTGAGTAATGTCGAATTGTTACCTTATGTCCGCAGACTTCAAACTATTTGATGATAGAGTTAAGTCAGTAATTGATTTCATGAGGTAACGGACATACTTTGGCTATGTCCCAGGTGGTGTTCTTGTGGGTAGGTCGTTGAACATATCCGAACTGAGTTTCATATGTGGCGTTGTCGCTATGGATGTTCAAGGGTAACTCGACTGACAATACGACCAACTGGTTAGCACAGAATATCCCGATTGAGCAACAACATACATTTTAAGAATTCATGGCGCTGGTGCCAATCAACCACAGCATCAAAGTTGAAGAGTGACCGAGAATTCTCTTTAACAGTAGCTACGGAAAAAGAAAGCTTTCAGCGAGGACGGAAGAGCGATTTATTCGGATGTTCCCACCAGTAGTAGCATCCAGAGAAATCTACGGAAGGGTCAGATATGTCTTAGTACCGACAAAATGAAGCAACGCTCACCGTGACAGCAATAGTGCTCTGGCCATATCGCACTTCAGCCCGAACAGCTGCACGAAGAGGACCTTGAGACACAACAGATACATTGGAGAACGCGAGAGGTTGAGCAGTCTCCAAATGATGGATTTCGACATCTAAAATAGCTTTTAAGCATTAACTCGGACAATCGAAGGCTAAAAACGAACCCCAGGCATCCCAGTAGTTAGGTCGATCTTGGAATATAACCAAGCCACCCGTCGTCCCTTCCGGAATGAGTTCGCGACTGTAAGCAAAGGATGAGGTAGAAATAAGGAAGCAAAACTTTGATCAAGATACCTCAGCTTGACGTCGACAAGGCTACTGATACGACCATTTGAGATTGTAAGTTGGACACTACCATTCCGAAGAACGAAATGGTCAGATCCATTGGTACAGACTAAATAAGGCATCAGTGGTGTTGAACTAAAGAAGGCCATATCTCCATACCTGAGACAGGCTTAAGATGAGCATGAAGAGCGTTGGAGGGATGCTTCAGCTCTCCTGGGCCGGCACCATTTGGGCAATGCATGATAGCATATCCCTCTTTACCATTGTCTGATGCTTGTAAGATTTGGGCTTTCAACGCCGGACCAGCTTTCGCGAGTGGAATCTTAATGATATCCCAGCGAGGGAAGAACGTGGTGTTGTAGGCGATGATCTTACTGGAGCCGGCTAATGATTTAGACCGCGTTGATGGAGTGAGGGGTACAGAATTCGGGAAGAGGATCGAGAATGCTTCCTCGAGTAAAGCCTCTCCATCTTTCTTTACCTCTGCGTAGAGGACCTCTGCATCATCGTAGACCATACCGCTGAATAGCCATCAAAACAAATATTGCTATGTTAAAGCTTGAAGACTCACATCGCCGAACCAGGAAGAACTGATGATCGAGTTCTGAGTAAGTAATATGGTAAATAAATTGCATGGGAATGGCTTTACCATCGTGGACTGCGGATAAGATAGTGAGATATAGCTTTATGTGTGATCAAGTACAGATCATCTTACATTGGTTCAACAAGACTTTCTCCCAAGATTCGTCAATCTTGTCCTTCGGATAAAGGTAGTTCTTCTTGCTGTGTTTGTACAAAGACGCCAAAGCTGTAATTTGCTGCAAAGTGCGGTTAGTTTGTCATTTAGTGATGAAACGAGACAATACATTACCTCTACGTCTCGGAGCAGGATTTCAGAATGACGATTTCCCTTCTTGATTGACCCATGAGATGTGTATGTGCCACGATGGAACTACCCGTCCTTTAAATCAAAAGCAGCACGAAAGTCGAAAAGTTGAACCAACCTCAAGATACAGCTCTCCGTGCCTGCAAGGAACAACGTTAGTTACTGCTACAGGCCCATCCAACAAAAAATCCACGAAAAAAGCGTACCAATTGGGCAAAGTTACACCTTCCTTGGTATCCTTCTCGATGTTCTCGAAGAACTCATCCACCGAATGACCCATGTTGACCGGAGGCAATTCGCGATGAGTGTTAGTCACAGCTCTGATTCGACGAAGCTGGGCAACGAATGGTAGTCAGCTTATGCGAGAGCAACATTTTTCAGATATCTATCGTACGTTTTCCAACATTTTCGCCAGAGGACCTCCTCCGCCATCACCGTTGCCAAACACGAGCAGAGAAGCATCTGATGATTCGAGATTCTGAAAACAATTTAGCCATGGTCGAAAAGCAAGTTAGAGCGATATATACCTTGTGGTTGGTCAATCCTTTATTTACATCACCCACAGTAGCCTGTGCAGTGTAGGTATCGACTGTGGCAAGTCGTTAAGCGATATGCTAGTAATTATGGCTGAAGGTGCTTACCGGGCGTCATGTGGCAGAGAACTTGTGTGCCGTCGATGCCGACCCAGTTGAAAGTTGAATGGGGAAATACATTGATATTATTCCTGAATAAATCGATATCAGTGTCGCTCGCATCAATGACTCCAATGAATGTAAGACTGACCAAGACAACTTCTGTGTAAAGAAGTAGTTCATTCCTAATCACGTCATGTCAACTTACTTCATCAACCCTCGACTTTTTAATTATAAAGTCGTACCTGCGCCGCGAATGAGCTGAGGCAATGCCCCAGTCAGGCCAAAGGAGTCGGGCAACCATGCGGTGTCGCATCGTTTGCCGAACCTTGTCTCGAAGTATCGCTGGCCGAACAGGAATTGTCGCACAAGTGCCTCTCCTGACGGCATGTTTGAGTCATTCTCAACCCATGAGCCACCAATGGGCTGGAAACGCCCGTCCAGGACCTTCTCCTTGACTCGCTCGAACAAAGGGGGGTAAAGCTAGATTTTGCGTTGAGAAACATAAAGTGAATAGAAAGTTGGGACATACGTTCTCGAGCCACTTGTATTGTTGTGCTGAGCTGCATGTGAATCTATGCTCAGGGTACCTTTCCATGAGATCCACCTGGGTCGCCCATGAACGCGCGACTTTCTGTTGAGTAACGCGATACGGCCATAGCCAAGCGGTATCAATGTGGCAGCTAAAAAAAAAAAGACAATCATCACAAGCTCCACTCTTGTATGTGGAACTACTCACTGTCCTACAAGCAAAAGTTAGCTCGAGTGATGAAAGAGTCGTTCAGCGTACTTACCAATACCCCAAACATTGACCTTCTTAGGGCCTTCATCGTAAATGGCAGCACCTTTCCCCTCCCATCCTTCTCCAAACACCTCTTCCGCCAATCTACGTGCTCTTCCAACTGAAGATGGATCTCCTTTGCTGAAAACGTTCATGATTTCATTGGCGACAGAAAGAGCCTTATTTTGAAGACTGTAAACCAAGTATCTGACGTCAGCGATAGTGCACGCGAGCACAATAGTAGAACGAACGGAGTATTTCCAGGCAGGGTATCGACAAGCTCTCGGAGTGTCTGGAAATCCCACAAGAGGCCCCATGCCTCCATATTAGGGACGACAAGGTCAGCAGAGGCAAGTGAGAAATAGCGGTTCATGTCCGGCGGCTGGATGGTGTCGCCGTTCCAAGGTACGCCGAACATGCCATTGCAGCTCGACTCGATGACGAATTCGTGTACGCCCTGTTCGCGTGCCTCTGGAGGTATGATGTATTCGACTCTGCGGTCGCCGCCATATCCACCGGTGATTCCTGACGAAGCTCAGAATCGAACCGAGGAAGAAATTGTTTGAAGATAGTCACCTTGAAGCGGTATGCCGTCTGTAGTGAATATCATAGCTTCGCATCCTGGGTCGAATTCGACTGAAAGAGAATTTATAATGCATATGTTATAATTTAATCATGGGCGGGACGCTGGTGACGTACATTGGACGCGTTCATACTGCTGCCAGTAACCTGGAATAACCACCGTAACTTTCCACCAATGATTTGTCTAATAACGTCCTGTCAGCTAACGGCTCGACCTGGACGTATTGGATACCCTCAGGCAGCATATATGTATGAGTACACATGGCAAGAGATAGAGCTCACCCCTGCGAAGAAGGATTAGAATTGGGACCAATAACGGGAAACAACTTACAAGATGGTCCAAAGGAGTCTCCCTTTTGGAAAGATTAAATCAGTTTCAAATCTCGCAGGAAGGGTCCCTTGCGTACCTTCTTGGCCGTCCTAAACTTCTGCTGCATTGCTTCCTCGAAAGTCGGCTTCGTGAGACCTGGCGCACTCCATCTATACAAAGTTCTTCAGCCCAAAGGCCATATTCCGTAACCGACGCACGCACACTTTCAACTTGACATGTTCCGAGTTGTCGACACGGTGCGTGAACAGGACAGAACCAAGGTTGACATCAGAATAATGGCCGCCGTTGAATGTCCCCAGGCGGTCCTTGGTCAGGTTCTTGATCCATTTTGGGCCAGCGCTGTGGTTGAGCTCTGGGTACGCTCCATGAGTGTGATTGCAGGCCATGTCGGGCTGCGTGTTTGGGTGGGTTGCGTTGGAATTGGTATATGGTACGCTGCGTACGCAACGCTGTCGTTGTCAATAACCAAACCCTGAGTATGTAGCCTGGGAAACACTTGGGCTCACCCCATTAATGCCTTCTATATTTGCCCATCACGGACTCTGAGATTTTAAGCGCTGCAACCAAGTGATCTCTTAGGCTATTCGCCACGAGACTGCATACGAAGGTTCGTAGGAGGAACCACAGTTCGGATAACATATGTGTGTACGTGGAAGACCCAAGTTTCATTAAGTGGTTAACGTGTTGTTGTAACCTGGGACAGAAGATCTTATCTTATCTCTACAGCCATCCAGGACTCAGACATAGGAGGGCACGAGTCCAGCAGGAGGACGAGTATGATATCAGGGGTACAAGACGAAAACATAAGTAAGACGCCGAGGAATTACGAGAATATAGGATACGAATGCATCGATGTCCGAGCGAACAAAAGAAAGAAAGAAAAAGAAATAAGAATAAGTACGAATGGAAATACAACATAAAATCCATGGACGCGAGAAGGCAATAAAGGCAAGCAGAGAAGACTCAGGAGAGAGTTACTCCTCGTTCTCCTGCTCCATCGCTTCTCTCTCCAGCTTCTTCTTCATAGCGCTCACTGGACAAAATTATGAGCAAATTGAACGAAAAGGTCAGCTAAGAACACGTACCGTCTCTTGATATTTGACCTGACGACATCCATCCCTCAGGGTAAGCGGCCACGATCTAGTCGCCGCAAAACCATAAGCAATTAGAGCAACATACAGAAGCTGACGAATACACGCACCTTCTGATAGAGCACCTTCCGCAACCCCTGGTCGCTAATCTGTATCACAGATCCTTCAAGCGAGCTACAAATCAAAGTAGATAAGCGTGGTTAGCAGCAGCGGTAAATTAAAAACATACTTCTTCTCGTTCTCCAACCGACAGCACTCGTTGCTCAGCAGAACGAGCTCCCAGACGATCGCCTTCATCTGCTCCGTCATCCGATATCGCTTTGCTGGCGGGTGCTGGCCATTATCCTTGCCGTCCTTCCCAGCTTCACCGTCCCCTGGAGGATGCGATACAGAGGATGGCCCGTCCACATCCATCTCCTCCGTTGGATGTCGGGTGGCGCCGCCGACCCTGTCCCTGTGCTCGCCTCCGCCGCGTCCTGCCGTATCTTCTCCTGTCGTCTATCTGGAAATACAAATGCGATATTAGGAGTCGTACAGATACACACGGAAGAAAGGAGGAAACGCACCCCACGCGATGACGCTCTTCTCCCACTCTTCCTCTGCCTTTGCGAATCCACTCCGTGCAAGTCAGCCAGCTGGACCAATAGCACGTCCTGGCGTTCCGTCAACAACGCAAGATGATCGCTGAACACCGTCCGTTTGATGAGTTTCTATGTTTTCGTGTAAGTCAAAGGGTCGAATAATAAGAAAGATGGAAATGTCACCGTCATCGTGAATTGTTGTAAGGGAATAGGGAGGGCATGAGGGAGAAAAAGTCTTCGTCGTATTCGTCC
This sequence comes from Flammula alnicola, assembly GCA_015499995.1. Lineage (NCBI taxonomy): Eukaryota > Fungi > Basidiomycota > Agaricomycetes > Agaricales > Strophariaceae > Flammula > Flammula alnicola. Next base: position 111,432 of record JADNRV010000059.1, read on the forward strand.
AACCGAATGGCGAGTATCGCGAGCTTCGCAAGAGCAGGCTTGAGGGTAGGTGGGAACTTGCCCTTGTTCTCCCATGACTCTATGGACCAATATGTTAATGGCTCAAGTCGAAGTAATGCGACCAGACACGTACCTTGCGCGATGAGCTTCTTCAGCTCAGCAATGGCGGCCTGCAAATCTGGATGGAACATGCTCTCGTCCACGACCTTTTTCCGCTTGCCGCCTCCGTGATGATGCTAATCTGCCGCTTGCGTTTCTGCCCCACATGTTCCGCGTCGGCCGCTATCCCAACCCCGCCCTCTAATTGCATGCGTTTCTCGTCGCCGTCGATAGGGATAGGCGCCTCGCGCGTTCCTTCGTGCACTTCTTTCTTATCGGTGGCGAGTGAGGGATGCAGCCAGTAGCGAACGAATCTTCTTGGATTTCGGCTTCTTGGGCGTCCTGCGTCATAAAGCGTTAGTAGAAGCAGCCACAAGTCGACGAGACACGCACTTGTCTTTCAGAAGCGCAACCTCGCCACTGACACATAGAAACCTTGCTGCTTTGTCTGCGCAAAGTACTGTCGTTCGTCCACTGCAAGTTCAGAGTCGTCAATGAATGGGTCGGATGTGTCATAGTATTCCGAAGCGGTATTCTTTTTCTACAACGTAACACATGTGAGTAAAATCAGGGATGAGAGAAGAGGCAGGACGCACCTTTTTCTTCTTCGATTTTGGCTTATCGCCCTTGGCTGTTTTGTCATCTTCGTCCTCTTCGGAGTCACTTGAATCCGCGACCTTTTTCACGGTGGGCGGGGGTGTCGGCGGACGTTGGCCAGTATCCTTTGCTTGACGACCGATATCTACTTCGTAATTTGACGGGCCTCCGAGTCGGATATCGAGTCGGATGGTTTGAAGCGGTACGGCAGGTGGCGGTGGCGACGGTGACGGTGAGCGCGCAGGTTTCGCTGGCTTAGCTGACTTGGGTTTCGCAGAAGACGCGGGCTTCGTTGAAGATGACGAAGGTGGAGGAAGGCCGGAAGGCGCTGTTGAGGAAGAAGCCCCAAGTGGCGCAGAGCCCGCCTTTGAGTCGGCATCGTGGGACGGTGCAGGTGACGGAGAGTGAACAAGCAGAGGAATAGAAATTGGAATATTGGAAGAGCTAGCAGCCCCAATACCGTCAACTTTGTTTATGGAAATGTTCTTATTCTCGTGCGTAACGACTGCGAGCGACGAGCGACGACTTGTGGCCGCCGAGGCGGTGGTTGGAGGTGGCGAGAGGTGGCGGTCGGGTGACAACGAGGATCTTGTCCCGATGTGCCCATCCATTTCTACATCTGAGACCATGGATTCCAGCAAGATTCAAGCCAAAATTGACGTGAATAATAGCAAGGATTGACTGTTCAGAACGTTGTGAGGAGCGAGCTTGATGATGTGGAAGATGCCTAATCGAGAAGTGGCGGCTTTCCATGTTTTCCCCTCTCTTTGAGCCCCACGGAAACCCCCAACAAATTCCTGCCAGAAAGTACGACGCACGGACGCAAAGCAATTCAAAATCACTTGGAAGATTCCTCCGGCCGCGTGAGAAGAGTTTCTGACCTTGTGATTGGTTCGGCAATTGCCATCTTCCAAACTGTTGGCGCATCTTCAGTTCGAAGTTCATTCTAGCAAGTCGAATTGTCTCCGACTCTTCGTCTTGCGCCATGATACTGAACACCTTTCAAACGGAGAAAATGAGGCTCATATGGGCTTATTTTATAGCTGCTGAGCCGTATAACCTCAAGAAGAAAAAATATTTCCTTTATCTGACAAGCATGCAGGGAGATTTGGTAATTGTCAATGGGGTGGGGCGCATTACAGAACGACCTAGATGGAAGGACTCACAGGCACGAAAATCGAAACGAGCATCTATAGGCTTTTGCAAGCGACCTTTAGTGCAATATATGCGTGTATTCTACATGATTGCATTAGAATTCAACATAAATCTGAAGTCTCAGCGTCGATTATTCACCCGTCCTCAACCACCCTAGAAAACACACTACGCATATATATCAGCTGTAGAATATTAGTGGAGTTTCTTGTTATGCTCAGACATTTATTTAACTCACAATTGGAGCGCATATATACACCTCAAAGAACACTGCGAGCAATTTTTTTTGTGGAAAAGGGCGACCAGACCTGAGCTCGAGGCCACATGCACATCCGCATGGCAGTCGCAGATTCGTTCACCTAACAATCTGATTAGCTATAGTCTCCGTGTAGGCACGGGCACAACAATCCGACGAGAGCCATTCACCTTTAATATTGACCAAGTGAGCGGAAGTCGCATTGTAAGAGTGAGGTCTCGCTGTGCGCGACTCGGAGCCTTGTGGCGGCTCCCTAAACGTGAGTCTGGCTGCATTTATCCAAGACTGCCATAGTGAATTGTTGTGGAAGAAGTTAAGAGTAAAAAATGAAATCTATCACATACGAGTGTTGGGAAAGCAGGATGAATGTATTATCTTATCTTATCTACGGGCCGGCTGCTGCCGGTGAAACCGGGATCTCTCTCGGAGTCGCGATAATTTCAATCGCCATTCTCCATCTTTGACTGAAGTCTAACTTGAAATGGGAGTTAAGTGACACAATTGAAGAGGTGAGCAACATTCAACTTAAATAAATATGTGGCATGCTGGTCTGATAACGGTCTGGTAGTACAAGTTCCAATGCTCAAATTTTGTGCAAGCTCGGTTTATAAAAACACAGCAAATTCCAGTGTTGTCACTGATGCCGTCTGACGGCCTCAGTCAATACTAGTCAGTCAGTAAGGTCAGAGTCAATGGTCAATGACTGACCTCTCACTGACCGTCCTCGGGAATCTCAGACCTACCCTATTAGGCAGGTATCTCTCTCTTCTTTTACCCACGGTTGACTGTTGACCTTGAACGTTGCTTGAACGCTCTTGGAATGTTCCACCTCTATCGACCATGCAATATGTCCCTCCATAGACTTCAAATTATTACTGTTCTCTCACACTGTCCGTGCTTGAGCAACCGTTTTGCCACAAAATCACGTGTGGCAAAAACATCTTGGGCAAGACGTGCAATTGAAGAATGTCGTTGCGAGATCGAACACTGTATTAGGGTCAAATTTAAACTCGTATTCCACGCTGCACGCATCGGTAATAAGATCAAGCAGTTTACTTTCGATGGCCTTTCGCCATAGAAGGTCAATGTCAGGAAAGGGGACGAGAAGCGCAGCTGGGTGGCTCTTTAAATAATCCACCAACGATGGATTCCCCTCCGTAGTGCGGTATAATTCGCCGACAGTAGGGTATACCGAGTTTATGGGAATGTTTTTTGAGCCGTTCTTGCAGATGTCATGGAGGACAATCCTGTGGCTTTCAAAAAACTCGCTGTGCTCTCGAAACAGGTGCTGCTCTTTGGCGTGTTTCATGAATACATTGAGGCGATATTTCAAATCGTAGAGACCTTTGCATTTTCACAGCTAATAATGGTTTGTTCTTTAAAATGCTTTTTATAATTTCATCTTGATGCAGTGGCAGCGCTCGACGGCGAGCTGCTGGTACTGTATCTGCGGTCGACATTCTCAACTTTCAAGAGTCAACATGGAGGTTTTGCCATTAGAAAAGTTGCTACGAAGGTTTCAACATATTATATAGATATTATAAAGTGCTAGCCACTATTTTCTAGCACAAATATGTGGCGAGGACACTGAGAGGGACGTCTTCAAGCAATGTTCAGTGGTTCGAATCCTAAACGGGCATTGATCGCTACTGACCTAGTCTCTCCTAGCCAGACTACGATATATGGAGAACGAGTCTGAAATGAATATTCCGGCTCACCAACTCATGAGCCGGACTCCGACTCACCCGTCACACGTCAAACTGCATTTTATTGGCCTAAGTACCTCCTAAGGACGTCCTTGAGGTTCTCGGAGAGTATATAATAAGATAGAGATCCCGAAAAACGTACCTTGAGCCTTAGAGAGAAGTATACAGCATGTAAAGTATCTTGGCTACTATTTCTGTGTCTGTACATCAAATGGAAAGCGACACTTCCTCAAGGCCTCAAGTCTGCTCGTATTCACCAAAAATAACATTATGTTTATTACATATGCATGTAAGGTTTAACGACATATAGCGTTGTATCTACGTGCTATCATGACAGGTGTACAACGGAGGCGGAGGCAAAGGCAAAGGCGACAGCTCGCGCCGCAGGCGGGGAAATTACCTATCCTCATCTCCCGCTTGCAACGGCTTCATGGCCTCGCTCTGCCACCTCTGGCTTACTCTCAACGACTCCCACCCCCGCCGTTGCCCGCCTCTGGTTCTCTCCCCATCGCTCGTTCTTGTCTCTTGTTCTCATCGTTGTTCTCGGCGTTGCAGGAGCACGGTAGCACCATATTCATACCATCTCTTCGTATTCCTCCCCCTGCTTCTTAGCTCGTCGCCGTTGCTTTCGGCTGCGTTCTTGGCCTAGTATTAGGTGTAGTCGATCCCGGCTCCACATCCCTTTTAGAGGGGAGGGGCTCGCAGGTTGCGAGATGGTAAACCGTAGGCTGGCAGAGATGGTTGATGGGCGGCGAGTCATGATGGCGAGGTGGGAGGACAAAGTGGGCAGCTGGTGCTGGAGCGTTGAAGACGTCGAAGGGGATGGTGGCGGGAGGAAACTCCGGTGACAGGAAAGGAAAGCGGCGGCAGTGTCATGATCATGTGACACATTTTTGCCTTTTATGTTCACATATGGCGGCAAATTTACATTCGTGATAATTGTCACCAGACACTCGAAATTAGGGACAAGAAATGCACAAATATGTTCAGAGAAGCTCAGAGATAGCTTATGAGGAGCAAGAATCTGGAAATACCAGATACAGGCTGTGCCGGAGGATGAGTCGGACTCCGGCTTGTGCCGGTGAGCCGGAATATTCGTTTCAGTCATTTTTTGGATATATGTGATGTGCCCTTCGGATCACGATATATGTAGTCTGTTTTTTACCGCGCCCCCAAAACCGTGTCAGGAAGTTGTTATGTAATCTTCGGACTTTGAACCCCCGGTCCGCTGCAGTCGCGTCAATATTCCTCCTCCCGACTTCATCTCGACGCGATAATTCGTGCAATCTTGTCGTTATACCTCTAGAATTCCAATAGTTTCTTTATTTAAAGGTCCGGAACCTGTTATAAGTCAAAAAGAATGGCTTCGGGACACCGCTGGCAGGATCTCATAGGCCTCGAGACAATCAAGGCAATTGTGAAGAAGATTGTACCAACATGGACGAACGGTCTGCATGCGGTCCAGCTCGAACTCGTTTCTGGTATCCTTGATGGAACAGATATGCTTTGCTGTACTGCCACTGGGGATGGAAAGTCGGCTGCCTTTGCGATTCCCTGTCTCGTTCTCCTCGAATACAACAACAACCCTGAGGCTTATCCCCGTGGTCTTCCTACTCGAGCAAAGCCTATAGCGGTTGTAATTACGACAACCAAGGCTCTTGCGAATAATATTGTATGTTCTTTGACTCCTTTTTCTATTCATCCTTCACAACTCGCTAGGTCGACGAACTGTTCAAACTGAATGTATCCGCCTTCTCTTACTGCGCGGAAACCTTAACTGAGGCAAGGAAGACCGGACTCCACTTGGCACAGGAAATCAAGGAGTGTGTTCAGTGGCAGGTTGTGTGTGTGGACCCAGAGCATCTCCGTGACAAGGAATGGCGGGAAATTATGGAGGGCTCCACCTTTCAATCCAATGTTTTATTCGCGGGCATTGACGAAGCTCATCTGATCAACTCTTGGGGCCTTTCTTTCCGTCCAGCATTCACCCTCATCGGAACTTTCTTGCGGGCTGCTTTCCGTCATCGATTTCCATTCTGGGCCTCACGGCAACTCTCGAACCTGGTTTACCAACTGAATCTGTTTGCAAGAGTCTTGGGTTTTTCGAGGGAAGCTTCAAACTCATCAGGTCCAACGAGCGCCCAAATACGCAATTTACCCTCCGATTCATGGCTCGTGGGATGACTGGCGACAAAGAAATACCTCCATTTTGTTGAACGTGAGTGCCGAATTTTGGCTGTCGCTCTGCGGAGACTGTCGCAGCCGTGGTTGGCTTGACGATCCATCCATCCATCCAGGCCCGTTAAATGGAGAGCCGAGTGTAGTCGACAGTGGTCTGCGAATATCATCAGGAGAAGATGGAAGTGAGGCACTTGAGGCACTTGAGGCAGACGGCAAAAGACGTTGGAGGTAATCTAGAGTCTCTGGCACTGTGATGACGAGTCACGACGGTTTTCTTGTAAGTTCGAACACTTCTAATGTTTCCTTCCATCGAGCTTGGGTATTGCTTTGAATAAGAATTGAATTTACGATAGTAGAGCAAGCGGTATATGTATAAACACGTCGAGAATGGGACGCCTGCTGTGCAATATTGACGCGACGCGTTTTCAAAGTCCGAAGATTACATAACAACTTCCTGACACGGTTTTGGGGGCGCGGTAAAAACAGGACTACTACTGTCAAATTATTGACTGACCCGGTCAGCCAACTGACGGTCAATTATTGACGGTCAAACATTGACGGTTATTGACTGACCTTGACAACACTGGCAAATTCTATTCAGCAGGTCTTCTAAATACAGGGAGAACAGAAAAAATATATGGTATGGTCCAGTTCGATGTCCATTTGGGGATCTGATTCAGATTGTGTACTCGTTTAAAGGTGGTACATGCCTAGCACAATACTGTGACGCTCAAGCTCCATCGACGATCGCAAGGCCTACTGCTCTAATAGTACGCGCACCTGCGGTTGAGCACCTTACACCCGAGTTACACAGACGGCGGACTATCCCGGCCTACGCCAACGCGTGCGTGGTCAACGTTGAGTTCCATCTCTCCCGTTGCTTCAAGAGAAGTACCGGTGACGTACGTTGACCATGCCCCAAGTAATCTTGTCTATCTTAAAACTCGTCACCCTGTTAAAATAGCCATATCCCACCATACTCTCAATCTAAACGCTTTTTCTCGTCATTCCGCCACGAATTTCAGCAGGTTGCCTTCTAAAACCGAAGGCCTGAATCCAGACTCTCAACCCTTCAAGTTTGTGTCCAGCTCGAAATGACCTCTTCGTTTACAGAAGGCACGATCGACTTTACGCGAAACGACGAGACATACCAGACATATTACAAGCGCTTCGGTGATTTGGAGAATAGGACGCGAAATCCACTTGTCGTGCTGCACGGCGGTCCTGGGCTCTGCCACAACTACTTGGTCTCGTTCGCGGACCTCAGCTCGAAGTATCACATTCCAGTCATCCTCTACGACCAACTAGGCAATGGAAAATCGACGCATCTCAGAGAGCAGCCCCCCGAATTCTGGACCATCGACTTGTTCATCGACGAACTCGTGAACCTTTTGAATTACTTTTCGATTCAAGACAGCTTTGACCTCGTCGGACACTCTTGGGGCGGTATTCTTGCCTCAGAGTTCGAGGTCCGCAGACAGCCAGCAGGATTGAAACATTTGATTCTATCGAACTCTCTCGCTGCCTCCAGTCTGCGGAATAAGTCTAACATGCAACTCATCCAGGCCTTCCCTGACGACGTCAAGCAAGGATTAATGGGTGGTTTGAAGGAGCCCGAGAAGTTCTTTGAGGCGTTGAAGGAATTTCACTCAGTCCATGGGTGTATGACTCGACCAATTCCGGAGGAATATTGGTATACCCTCGAACAGGTTTTTGGGCCAGATGGAGATCCTACTGTTACAGCCGCTCGGTATGTTCTGTGACAAGTATTCTTTTTTGTTCCATCAAGTTCTGATTTGACTGTTTCAGCATCGTACGAAAATGGTCTATTATAGATCGTTTGCACCTCGTCCGTGTGCCAACCTTTGTTATCAATGGACACCACGACATATCGCAAGATTTCGTAGTGCAACCCTTCTTTGACAAGATCCGGAAAGTTAAATGGGTCACATTCGAGAACTCAAGTCATTCGCCTTTCATCGAAGAGAAAGATAGATATATGAGGCTTGTTGCTGAATTCCTAGCATTATAGAAGCTTGATGGTTATTTAAATGATCAATGACATTATTTAGTATATTACAATCTAAACTGGCTTAAGCCTGCAAGTGCTTTATTCAGGTCATTGTACCTCCTGGCGCCCATTATGTTAGAAATTAGGTCATCAGACCCAATTGACACTAAGAACTTCAACGCAACTTTCTGGTTGGCATTCCAAGTCGATGCCACAACCACAGCCTCATGCTTTGTCACCACCAGACTGAGTGTTCGTGCATAGTTCAACTTCTCTGTTGCAAAAGTGCGCAGATCCTTCGCAGTTGAAAGACACCGCTCGAGGTGCTTGCGGTGGGCTTGTACTGCTGTAAAAGTGTATGAACTTTTAGCGCTATTGATAATAAAATTCTCGACCCAGCTCTTTGTTACTAAGTACGGAATTCCAGTCCTTGTCTACCCTTGCGAACCGATTGAAGAGCATCCTCGTCGGCGATGAAAGAGACAATAAGCTGTGAAGCCAATATTTCTGCGAATTTTTTCCAAGTATCCTGGTCGACTTGGTGTTCTTTCGTTCCGTGTGCACAAAATGTTGGGATCCTTTTTTGCGAAAGTAGTGGGGATCTAATAGTATTGAGCGAGTTCAACGGAATGCATGGAAGAACGGGGAAATTTTACATAAGAAGTCACCTCTAGGGTTTTCTTGCGTAAGCGCTCAAGGCAAAGAGACTCGCTAGCGACCGTTCCGTTGTAAGCGCCATCAAAACGGAAAGCGCGCCACCTTGACTGAATGCTCGACAATCCGATCGGAAGGTATATATTGTGCTCTTTCTCTTCTTTGGATATGATCTGGTTGATCAATTCCACAGAGCGATAAAGACCTTTCTCGGATGATGGATGATGTCAAAAGAGGAAACGTCGAACCTGGGAATCTGAAGCATGAGCCAACCGCCGTAAGACTGGTAGCAGAATTTTTGAATCGAACTTACCAGGACTGTATAGTTCCTCCCCTCATTGCTGCTACCGATTACCGATATAACAGAGGACAAGATGTCATAAACATTGTCAACATCAGTATGTGGAAGAAGCAAAGCTCACGCAGTTGGCGCAGTGGCAGGATGAACTTGACATGGGAGAGGCGGGGATGTTGTGTTTAAATAGCTGGCAATGTACCAATATTTCCGGCGCTATCTCCCAGACCCTACATGAAGAATAGGAAAGGATTATCACGGCTGATTGATCAGACGGAATATGACTGCGTGAAGGAAAACGATTGTGGCGGTATGTCGTTTGACTGGGTGGTAGATTAGACATTGAAGTCCAACCTCGGGGTTGCACAGTGAAGTCAGGCATTGTCCGTGAATTCGAATACGCTACTACTTAGTCGATAAATTGGTTGGCTTCAGCAATTCGGTCGGCTCCTTGATCAACGGAACCGTTTGGGCTTTGGTGGATTTATGTATTCCGAATCCAGAGGCAATCCATTCGAATCTCGATGAGTTGACACCAAATAGGAATACTGCCGTGGGATGAAATGGCCCTAGGTTAAGATACGGCTCAGATTCCAGGGTGCGTACAACTTGGAGCTTGAATACTTACTTACAAGTAAAGCAAAGGATGAACTTGAACGTTGACCTCGTCGCTTCGTAATGGAGAAAGATTAGCAAATGTTGAGAGGATAAGCTTCTTAACATTGACGGATTAAATAATTGTTGACCAGGAAGAGACTGAGAGTTCAGACAGTAACTTTAAGTCCCAGTGTGGCATCGGAAATGAGAGCCAATAATAAGGGTTGGGTAAAAAAAAACCTCCGAAGGGGGTAATTTTAAATTTACCAGTAAGTTACCTCAGTCACGTGATATAAATTGGCCCAAAGTTGAAAGCCCGTCGCCGTTTTTCATTGTCAACAACCTCTCCATGGCCCCAAACCTTTCATTTACCATCGAATCGATTACAGTTCACGTTGCTATGATTCTTCCACCTCTTTGACAAATTTTTGCAACCTTCATCCCTCCCTGCCAGGAGGTAAATTACCAGTAAATTACCGGTAACTTACCGGTAAAAAAAACTGTCAAAACATACATTTTTTACCCAACCCCAGAGCCAATCAATGCAAAGGTATTTCACAAGTTCCCAACATATTTAGCCGCCGAGAGGCAGCTGTGGAGACGAACCCCACATCATGTACCTGAGGTGGTTGTTATTGAGTCCGATACGAGTTCCCATCTGTTCCCATCGTCAGACAGGCTGAGACCGGGCGCCGAACAGCTGCGCAGCTGGCGATCTCTGGCGATGCTGGATTTGCTGCATCAGTGGATATTTAGCTTTTTTTAGAACGAGTGTAGATGTAGCATACATACTGTATAGTCCATAGATCCTCTTTTTTTGCAAAGAAAAATGAGGCAGAAATGCTGTTCAACCATCGACTTACATGGCGGGCCGCGATGGTGCGGGGGAGGGACTGTTTTGGTATTTACCTCCCAAGGATTCTGAGGAAGGCCAAGAGGAACCGAAACGGCGGTAACTGCACTTTGAATTTCCACCGCTAATTCGGTTTTGTGCAGAGCCTTCATGGGTCGCTCTTCTTGCTTGCCGTACCCCATCTAATGCCCACATCGATCCCCCAAGATGAACTTACTTCAACAGTCTGCGGTGCAGTCCAGCAGTTGACCCAACATAGGAAGGCAAATTTTCTCTTGGATACCGCCCTAGCATTGATCGACGCTGGACAGTGAGTACCTTTTTGTGTGTGAGTTTTCGGCCCAGCTGACACATTTTGGGCTATTTCCTTTGTTAGATATGGACCAGACGTCGAGAACTACCTTGAGGTATACCTTAGGACACCAGGATTGTCGAGGGAGGATCTGGCGCGAGCTCTTTTGGCCCGAGGGAATGCGCGGAAACAGGGCGGGGAAAGGTTACTCGCCAAAGCTCAAGAAGGTATAACAGGATGTTCGACCTCTTCCCATCTGGAAACTCACAAAGTGCTACAGACTACCAAGCTGTTCTGAAGCTCGATCCCTCGAACAGGGACCTCCAACACCACCTACGGAGAAAAGTAGTGCGTCGCTTGCATTGGATCATGCTTCAAGTTCTCACATATACCCGCAGATACATTTTTCTAACGAGCCGGCCTCACAAAGAGCACCACTGGAAATATGGGAACGTATAGCATCTCACACACCCCGGTACCATCTGCGCACATGGTTGTTCATCTCTGCATTCCACCGAGACATCGCAGTGCGGCATATTTTCCACACCGTCGACATCTATTTTGGAGACGACCAACAGGAAAACTTGACTCGAGGGTTGGATATCTTTGACAGAGCAAAGACCGATCCTATCTTTGCGAGCCGGGTAAAGTCCCTGAGACTGCACTGGGCCTATGAAGAGGGTGATATGTTGGATCTCATGACTCGTGAGTGCCGACTGTTTTGATGCCAGTATCAATACCAACACCGCACCTCTCCCACGTCTAGGTATCTTTAAGACCGCTCTGCTAGAATTCAAAGCTCTGCGTGACTTTGAATGGATAGGATACCCCGAAATGCGAGCGGACATGGTCCAAGCTGTGCTCGCCAGTCACAAACACCTCCACGGGCTTGGTCTCATGTAAGTCATTTTTTCTGGAGACAACTTCTCTTCTGTCTTGCAAACTTTTACTTATTGGATACCATAAAATTTAGTGGCTGGCACTTCGATGCAGTCGGCGTATCTGCCTTCCGAAATCTACGGAAATTCACTTTACGCGCGGAAGACGACGACGGATTCGCTGATATGGGCGAAGTTCGGACAGTGCTAGACCAGAATGAGCACACACTAAGGCATCTGATCCTCGGCGCATATCTCGAGCGACATCATTCGTGGGACTCCGCCTTCCAATCAGTGACTATTAAGAATCTCACTCATTTGGACCTCGTGGACACCCGCATTTCGCACATCGTCTTTGCCCGCATTGCCCATGCCCACAACTTGCAAAGTCTCACATTGCACGGAACTTTCGAAGAACCGGGTTCAGCCTCAGTAGTCTTCGGCAGCGACCAGGTTATCGATGGCAAACACACCTTCCTGCCTCATCTCGAGTCCTTCCGATTCATCTTGGTGGGACACGACGATGAGCACGCTCTATATCACTCCGTCACACAATTTTTGCACCAGCGCGAAAAGCTTAGAAGATTGGATTTGGGCAGTTGTCCCTGGGATATGGTCTTGACTCTGCTACCAGACCTAAGCGGTCTTCGCGTGTTGGGAGTGCGAATCGCCAATATCAGTCGGACGGCGGTGGCTGCCCTGGTAGATGCCATACCGGAGCAGATGCAGGCCATCAATCTTTCCACCGTAGTTTCTGATAAGCCTCTCGTACGTTCCTCTTCTTGTCTCTGCAATGCCACTCACTGACCGCGTCCTCAACGTCACAGAACGAATACGCAAGGGCGTTCATTAAATTCCCAGCCATCTCCTTCCTCCATCTCCACTGCCCCAACAAACGCCGTCCAAAACCAAATCTGATGTCCGAGAAAGACTTCCAGGTGCAAACCGACATGTGGATCTCCAGCGCCCGGAGCGTCGCCACCGCCATTCCGTCCCTTGACTTCCTCGGCTGGCACGGAGAACACTACGTTGTGGTGCGGAGCGACCACAGCAGCAACGGCTACGGGAGTGGGAGCGTCGAGCTCAAGGAATTGCCAACGAGGCGGCGCCTGGATTGTGGGAAAGGAGTTGACCTCGGGGGGGAAGATGCGGCGTGGTTGGAGCGAAAGGACGTTCCCATGGACTATGAAATGCCGGGGCTCGACTGAATGTGAAGTGTGTTTGCGCACCTGTACTTCGCGCGATGCGACGTGGGTACTTATCTATATGGTCAGCCCCATCTGCCTGCTTCTTTGTCCACCTGCCATGCTAGCCTCAGTGCTCGCCCGATGGAAAAACTTGCTTCGGGATTTCTTGCTGTAATACTAGTTGGTTTCTGTCATATTTCATCGTGCTTTCGTTGTACCGCAATTGATTGTATATTATCCTGCACATCGCATCTTGCATCCTAGAATAGACCACGTATTCAAGTTGTTCTGGTTTCAGTATGTACACGGATGAACCAAAGAACCGCCTTCACCGAGGTTCAACGTGGTCATGAGAACCAGAGTCAATAAGATAAATATTGGTTCGTGAGTGATGAAAAAGTTACACAAGTCCATGTCATCAATGAGATGAACGACTAGATACACACTGCAGGTATGTTTCCAATGATGCAAGACGAAAGATGGGGTCAGGATGGAATGCGGTAAGGACACAAAAGCTCGTAGTAAAGAAGGGTCCGCGCTAAACCTGACTGACAGGTTCGTATCCGCCCCGACTACTGCTCGCCCTGCCCAGTCCAAAGCCCATAAACAGTCCCTTCCGGCTCGCCGGTTTTCTGGCCCCATCCTCGTCCTCCTCTCTCCCCCTTCTGATCTTCGCTTCTCGGAAACCTTCAAGAGGCACATCATACAGCTTATCATACTCCACACCCAACTCGCGTCCTGCCGTCCAAAAGTCCTTGCAGTTCGCGACGATGCCCATATCGAACGGGTTGCTCGCCTTGCTCGCGCGCGCGAGGCCATCCACGGCCTTGCCCTTCGTGAAGCGGTCGAAGCCGAGCAGGTTCATCAGGAAGCCGCTGCCGCACCCCGCGCACACCCCGGAGTGGCGGTGCACGACCCCCGTCGAGGCGCTGCTCGCTTCGCTGACGAGCGCGGTGTCCTCCGTATCGACGCCAGACAGGACGCTGTCCGAGCGAGTCTGGTGCCTGTGCCCCATTTGCCCGGAGAGCGACGCGCCGCCGCGCCCGCCCATGAAGCCATACCGCCCGAGATTGGATACTTCGAGGGTCGTCATCTGTCGTGCGACTTGCCAGAACTGCGAGGCCAGGAGGATGGCCGTCCAGGTGAGCTGGAGAGTGGCCCAGACGGCGACAGAGACAAGGAATGTATCGTGTGCTGTGATCGCGCAGAGGTTTCCGGGAAGAGGACAAGATGGCGATATTTCCGAGGGGTCTGAAGGAAGAGGAACGATAGAGAAGTCTGCAAGTGATAAGTCAGAAACAGTGCAGCAGACAGTGTAAGGGTAAATAGAACGCACAAGCATATGTAAGGTAGTCAAAGAGGCAGATACCCACGACAAGAGTGGTGACAAACAGCAGGAACTGGCGGTGGTTGTTAGAGCCCACTAGAAATGATATCAGCATCGTCGCCCCCTGCAACAGAAAAGGAACACGAACCGCAATTCCACACCCAAGGACAGTGACTGTAAGTTAAAACCACCAAGTTAGCTCGTCGTTCTTGTCGTTGCAAAATACTTACTGGTCACTACGCGCAATGCACTTGTCACATACGCGACAATGCTTCGAGCGCAGCGGTTTTCGGGCCATGCACTGGATGCAGAAAGTTTGCCCGTTCAGCCGTCCCTCAGACGCGAGGTCTTCAATAATCTGAAACAACCATTGAGACAGTGGCACAACAACAGGAAACTGAACGCACGGATTTCAGTTCCTCATCGCTGGCTGGTTTGGGGCATGTACCGGGATCCAGTGTGATGGAGCGGAAGAAATTGTAGGCACATAGGCCTACAGACAGTGCAAACGTGAGATGTGCCACGGAGTGGTACGGTGTTTCTGAAGCTCTTTCAGCGGGAACTTGGAGTGGGAAGACGATGAAAGAGACTGACGTTGGACGAGTTTCGTAGACCAGCAATAAAGTACCCATAGAATAGATCCAGAGATAATGCCAGCAAAATATGGCGTCTGACTGACGCTGTCGGTGTAGGTGGATTTATTCAAGAGAACTCTGGTGACAATCTGCCCAACTAACGCATGAGGCGAGGCTTTGACACGAAGAACGAATGAGAGACGACGTACGTGATGCATTCCAAAGAACTCTGCAGCGGCAAGTAAAATACCGGTATACCATGGTAGGAGCGTTAAAGTCATGAACATTAAATAGAAAAAGATCGTAGGCATTGTGAAGATCGCAATTTTCGTATTCCGCTGCACGAGGGTTGAGTCAATTGTTGATATGGTGTGAATGAAGACGTACATCGCTCAGAGGTTTTCCGCGTTTCACGCCGTGTTCATCCATTCCTCCTTCCTCCAGCGCCCGCTTCCAAGCACCCAGACTCTTCAGTTCCGCAGCCATATCACGAGGCGTTCGACCCTCTCCGTCCTTTGCCGTAAGGTCTGCACCCTTTTCGATGAGCCTTCGAATGGCAACCCTATTTCCTCTAACCACGGCCCAATGAAGGGGTGAGAGACCAGCGTCGTCTTTGAGATTCGGGTTGGCTCCATGTCTGAGCAGTAGGTCGACAGACAGCGCGTCGCCTTGGTAAGCCGCCCACATCAGCGAGGTATGTCCTTGCGAGTCTCGAGAATCGACATTGATAGGTTGGTGGAGGAGGTACAGAAGAGGCATAATGGAGGATGAATGAGTGACGAGATGGAGCGAATTGTATCCTTGCGAGTCGGTAATGGTGGGGTCGGCCCCATGGGCGATGAGAAGTTGGATAACATAGAGGTATCCGTTGCGTGCAGCCCATTGCATTGGTGTGGCCACGAGGTCGCCGCCGAGCGCGTCCACTTCTGCGCCCTGCTCGAGTAGGAAACGACACGCTGCGACGTGTGCATTAATTGCGGCCCAGTGAAGCGGGGTGATGTTTTGGGCGTCTCGGTCGGTGGCACTGGCTTTTCCCGAAGTAATGAGTTCTCGGATGAGTTCTACGTCGCCTCGCTGCGCTGCGACGAATACTGAAGACTAAAAAGATATTAATATGGCACCTCATGTTTTGGAGTTTCCATGCGTACTTCGTCTGGTTGAGCATTGGGGTCATTCAGGGCCTGCGAGAATGACATGTCGGTCGCCATTGCTGATTCCGTCGACACGAGGGATGTCGAAGGAGGGGATTTTATGTTTACAAGCGTGTCGTCCATGGTGGTCGTCAGCAAAGTGTTCTGAGTTTACAGGTTGCTGTGCTTGTTTGTCAGCGGGCGCGATCACCCACGATCTATTTACACAGCTTCGCAACCGCACCTTGATATCCAGGGACCAAGACAACCTTGGTGAGTAGAGTCCGGAGTACTTTTAGACGGAAGCTACGGGTTAAACGTGAGAGGTTAGAAGAGAAATGTTTTATCGACTCTCGAGGCCTGGGTTCGTGGTGACTGTGACATTTTATGGGTGAAATGTCACCGCAGAAATTTAAATTCTTGACTCGTTGTTCCGACACTATGAGCTCGAGCTTGATGCCCTTCGGTCAAAGCACATATTCACCAGCCACCACGCAACAATCGTCATCCTCCATGACAACGCTCTCGTATATATACGCAAGACAAAGTGCATTCCACAGATCTTCTTTGTCTGACACCCTGCGGCGATGTTGCTTCAGTCCTGATGATTGATGCAGGCCATTTTCGAGAGCTGCATACATATGGCATTTCAGGACCTCCAGCAGATCAAAGACTCGCTAGCTTTTTTCAGGTATCTGAACTCTCAGCATGCCCAATCCTTGGAACGGTTGACTTGCAGCTGAAATTCATGGAACCTTAGAACGCCGAGCCTTGACGCGGTGATTCCTGATTCCGAAACCCTAGAGCGCCACTATACCATCCAAGTCTCAAGTGATCGATTAAATAAAAGAAATACCTGACAGACTATGGGATGTACGAAAGCTGGTTCAGACTAGTTGTTCAAGATTTCTTTGTGGCAACGAATTTCCCCTCAAAGCAATGTGCCGACGTGACAAGCAAGGAAAGGATCCATACTTCCGATATTCCTCGTCCTTTCAAAAGTAAGGCTCTAGCCATGCTTCTCTCCTAATTGGGTAAGGATTGTACCATACGAACCCGTTCCCTCGAGCTCTGAGCGCTAAACACCGATTTTTTTTCGATAAAGCAAGCCCGGAATGAGAGCTCCTTGTATGCAACTCGCATGAATAACTGTTGAGACTTCTTTGCCACACACATAATGTTCTCGCTATTGTTCACCAACATGTGGAGAATATTACATTACCGAATGGCTGTTTTCTTTTCTTCTCAGCGCCTAATCTAAATTAGAGCGGATGAACCCTGTTGCCTTCTTCTCAGCACACTTTGCGACTTCACAAGGGAAAATGTGGCTTCCATGCGCCGCAGCATCCATCCATCCGACGGCTTCTTCACAAAAGACCTGTGCGTCCTTCTGCTTTACGCCTTTAAACCTCCTGACTCTTGGTCTCGTCAATCCCTGCCTTTCACTTTTTCTACTCTGATGTGCAATGGCCTCCATTGCGCAAAATATCTTCTCCAGAAACGAATCCTTCCCGGAAAGGATTAACTTTCGTCGGGTCTCTCATCGTCAAGCTGGCGATGCCGTCAGGCATCTTACAAACCAAAAGGTCGCCTCTTCCTCCCTTCTCACTATTGGGGTCGCATATCATGTGTCGAACACCGGCAAACTCGACTTCATTTCATTGGCGAACACTGATACGGCCTTCCGCATCGACTTCGATATGAAAGTAGATGGGATAGATAAGGACTTTTTCACCCTTCTCTCTGCTACGGACGATGCGCTGAGCGACGACCGCCCAAGATGCCTCTTAGTTGGCTTTTCGATGGCCCGCACTGCAGTCCAAGTTCATCAAACTACCCGCCGGCGTCTCAAAGGAGTTGACCTCTCCACTCTTTATACTCCGGCCACCTGGAAGCCCCATTCAGCGATGGAGGTGGTGGACCGCGTATCAAGGTCAGCAAATAAATGGGAAGTTGCGCGCCTTTGGGTAGGCAACGAGCACTCGATGGAAAAGAACATCTGCCTGCAAGCCTGGCTCGCTGCCTGGTACGTCAAGTCATTCTGTATATATAAGAATGTATCTCACGTTTTCGCCAGCGTTGGTAGCAGAAGTCTCACCAAACTTGACAACGCCTTGAAGGTGGATACATCCTTTCTAAATCTGTTGGTGAGTCTGTTCGGCTTTGGGTATTTCAGTGGTTGTGACTCACCAACTTTTCGTAGGAGCTCGACTTATTGGCCCAAATGGTCGCACAAGCCGATCTTATTGACAGTCATAAACCCAAAGAAGCTCCAAACGATTTTTCGAAGGTCACGTTGAACAAATTCGGACAGGTGGAAGTTGTCAATGCTCGGTATAAGACGAGGATACGGCGAAGTGAGAGCGTATGTGTCTTTTTTGATATGACAAAGTCGTAACTGCTAAATGCCGATTATCTGTAGACCCAAGTAATCATGACTAGGAAGGATGGGTACGAATACGTTGGAAATGCACATGGATCGAAAGGAAAGCAGACCACGATAAGGATGCATGGAAAGAACCACAATCTCGGAGAGATACAAAGTATCCGGGTCGTTGGTCGCCAAGAACTGACCAATCCAGAGAAGGCACGGGAAGAATTCCTTCACCTCCTATTGACGGGCCGGAAAAATCTGCGCGATTCGCCCTTCATTCGT
Organism: Flammula alnicola; assembly: GCA_015499995.1. Taxonomy (NCBI): domain Eukaryota; kingdom Fungi; phylum Basidiomycota; class Agaricomycetes; order Agaricales; family Strophariaceae; genus Flammula; species Flammula alnicola. The sequence continues at coordinate 129,878 of JADNRV010000059.1, forward strand.
ACCCTGTGGTTTCCAAAGTGGAAAGCGACTAATTGTCCATTCCGAACTGTCGCCCTCGATTTGCTGACCGCCGATCGAATGACGGCTGAAATGAAGCTGAATGAATCCCAGCGCCATGTTGTCCGTGGGATGGTTGGTGATATGCCAGTGGTAGTAGCTCATGGTTTGCTTGTATTCTTATTTCGACCCATTGGATTCACATTGACGTATCGTTTGAAGGACCACCTGGTACTGGAAAAACGACGACGATAGCTGCAGCATCACGTATCTGGGATCTTCACGGTCATTCAGTCTGGATTGCTGCTCATTCTAATGTCGCGGTAAAGAATATTGCGGAAACTTTGTACAAAAAAGGCGTCGATTTCAAGCTTTTGATCTCTAAAGACTTCTTTGTGGAATGGTAAGAATATTCTTACTACTTATCATCGACTCAGGATAATAATTTCTATAAGGCATGAACATTTATATGCCGAGATACTTCAGAGAATCATACGGTCTGACGACTTGCCTGGGGATGTTCGTGAGATGGAGCGAGTCGTCGGCGACTCGTGCATCATTTTATGCACTCTTAGTATGCTCTCTAATCCAGCGCTTCAAGATAATGGCACATTTGACCTTGTTCCCGTGGAACGCCTCATAATCGACGAAGCCTCTCAGATCAACACCTTCGAATTTCTGGTAAGGTCTCGGCCGTTTCTTTACGATCGTGGTTGATTTATTTGGTTTTTGATAGCACATATTCGAAAGATTCCAAGAGACGCTAGAGAAAGTATGCTTCTTTGGCGACCCCAACCAACGTGTGTATGCATACCGTTATTTAACCATCCCTGTTAACTTCTTTTTTCGTTCAGTTCCTCCCTTCGGCCAAGAAAAGGTTCCAACTATCAGGACCATCTTTGATTTACAACATATAACGAATTCGAACCGGGATTTCTTTCTTGACACGCAATGTAAGTTCATCTGCGTGTCATATAGCAGGAACATGATCCTGGGCTGTGTCCACTGTCTAATATAAGTCTCTTCATTTTCTTTTGCAGATCGAATGCCTGTTCCAGTCGGATCCTTTATTTCAGAACAAATTTATGGAGGACGCCTCCAATCCGAACATGTTATCAAAGATACACATTGCGTCGCTTTTATTGATGTTGGTCCTCCGAGAGGGCAAGAAGGAAAGGTTGGCTTCAGCTGGAAGGTGACTTCTTATGTTATTTCGACATTCCGAGTTGGGAACATGCTGACATCCATTTCCCAGAACGAAGCAGAAATAAAGTCTATCGTTCATCTTGTCAGGTACTATTACCAGGGCAGAAACTTCTGCGTGATTACGCCATATGACGCGCAACGAGCTGCCATCGAGACCGCATTGAAGAGCGAAAACCTGCCCTGGAATTCTGTTTATAATCTTGACAGTTTTCAAGGTGAGGAATACTTCTCCTTTTTCGAGGAATTTGTTGCGATAAAACTTTTGTATCTCAAGGAAATGAAGCAGATTATGTGCTTATATCAGTGGTCAGGTCTGAAACCCAGCCTGGATTCCTCGTGTCGCTTAACAGGATGAACGTCTTGCTGACTCGGTGCCGCAAGGCGATGATAATTTTGACAAGCAAAAGGTTTATGGCACTGGGAGGCTCCCGGACCTTGTTAGGAAAGATGGCCTCCTATTGGAGCTTATACTCCAAGCGCCCCGGGCATGGATTGACTGGAGTCGTGTAGCTGAGGGTGTTGCCGACCTTCCAGATGTCCTTGGACCCAATCGTGGTCGAGCTCAGAAGGTATATATCAACACCGTTCCAGACATGCTACCCACTCCTGGCACCCGATACGTCTCTCAAGCATATCGAGGTCACTCTGCAGGATTTGTCGTTAGCGCCTTATTTCAAAGAAAGACGGGTCTCGGCAATGTTGCTTGGGGCGGTGCTGGACAGCCACCAATCCCCGCGTCAAGTCCTCCCATAGACCTTGTGGATGGCAATGTCTTTCCTTCACTGCCAGTGGTCGCACCAAAAATGCCCATTTTACGAGGGTCTTGGAAGGCAATCACGTCCCCCACGAACACAATCCATAAACATTCTCTGCTCCTGAAGCATCGCCCCCCAACAACCGCAATGGAGAAGAAAGAAGCGACCATGCAGCCACAGCAATTAAGGATGCCTTCCCACTCTTACACTAATATTTATGTACCTCACCAGGCGGTAGCGAGCGCGCATCATGTGGGCTGGACGATAGTTGACAAAAATCGCAAGGTCGGGTCTCAGAAAAGTGTAATGGCATCTACAAATATTTACTCTCGTAGACGATGATATAATCCTGGGGAAATATAATTATCATAACACGTACCTCTGCACTGGGATGAAATACTTGAAAGCTATAATTGAAGGCTAGGTCGTGCCACTCCGCTCATTCGGTACTTCAGGATTGGCTCACACTTCGAGCTGAATAAATTTAAGATCTCTAACAGTTGACTTTAGTGATGTGCCGGCTCGGGCTTGGCCTGAAAGCCCCGGCTCTGGCCCGGCTTTGGGCGGCTCAGGCTTTGTCAAATCACGAGCCGGGCCAAAAGCCGGAAATCAGGCTTGGCCCGGCCCGGCTTTGGCCCAAGCCGGGGCTTTGCTGACAAATTAGTTAAAACATAATATAATAAAAATATTTTGATATCTACATACAGATGCAAGTCTAAAGTACATATTTAACTATTATGCGGGTGACTAAGACATGTTGTCAAACGTGCAATACCACTTGCAACTTATTTTCGCACTCACAATGAACATTGATGGCATTTCAAACTCAGCCGGACTTGTCCGTCAATGCATGGCCACCATTACACACGATCAACTGATCATCAGACTGACTTTAAACTATTATTAGATCAAACCTTCGTGAACATACAGTACAAAAAGTGCGTTGTGGGTACTCAAAGGTCAGTTTTTCACCGTTTGAACTCGAAAAAAAATTGGCAGAAAGCCCCGGCCTGGGCCGAGGGCTCGGGCTTATCAAATTATCAGGCCGGGCCAAAGCCGGCTCCAGGCCAACACCTTTGGCCCGGCTTGGCCCGGCTTCTTTGGGCCCGGCTTGGCTCGGCTTCTGGCCTCAGGCCGGAGCCGGCACATCACTAGTTGACTTAGTATACCTCTTGATCAACTGTTATGAGAATATATGTCTTGAAATAAATTTACTCGAGAACAAACCAAAGAAAGGAGGGTTCCTTAAGAGAAATTCACAGTTGTATGAACAGGGTGACGCTTGTCCTTTGATTATATAACTTTAAGAGTGACCTCGGATCAAACTCAGCATCGCCACCATGTAATCCAGATTTACACCAATCCAATCCTATCTCGTCGTAGGATAGGATTGGTGTGATACCGGCGCGGTGGGTCTCCAAGTTGGCGTTACGAAAACCTCAGCCAAAATGGTAATGAAATAACAGTAAGGACGCTCGATTGAAGTGTCGCCGAATGCGTCATTGTTACTATCACTAGCTCCAGCTGATTCTAAGTCTTAGACGTTGTTGGAAGTACTGAGTGATTGGCAGGAGAAGGATTTGATTGGGACCTATCCGATTCCTTTCAATGTGATATTCCAAGTTATTGCGAGGCCAAAAGGAACCATTTACGGCCAAGGATACTAGTTCTCTAAACTGTAATAATCAAGCTCTCTAATAAACACTAAGGTTGAGGTCCATGGTGAAGTCATCCAAGCAAATAAATTATATCATTATCATTGTACATCTGACTGTCAAAATGCTGTTCCTTTTACTAAGCTTAGACTACAAGTGGTCATTGCATCAGCTGGACGACAGGCGGGGGAGGCATTGATCATCTTTTCAGTCGATAGAAGTTGGTCCCATTTGGTCAAGACCTTGCCCCGAAAGTTGAGCTGGGCAAAGCACAAGGTCTTTGACATGTACATACGAAATTTATGATAATTATAGAAAATCAATCCGAAGTCCTGTCATGAGAGTATTGTTGAGTTCATCCTGTTCTATCCTATTATCAGGTCCCTGATGCTGCACGCGGCTGTCCACTGGAATTTTTTTTTGGTACCAGCATTGTTCATTCTCTGGGACTCCACCTGGGCCCGCATCTTTCACATAAAATTTTCAGGATTTACCCATACCCTCCGATGTTATTCAAATCTAAATCCAGAGAATTTGTCTTTCACATGTATAATCGGGCAAGAGAAAATCTGCGTGCCTTGAGCGTGCACAAGCGTGCCTGAGCGTGGCACGCTCATCACGCTCAACCTTCGGGCGCATTTACCTAGCCCAAATTAGGCTCGGTAGTCTCCATAGGTTCATAGAGGCTATGTGGTAATGTATCTATTTAATAGCTACCTATAAATGCGAAATATAGCCTATTATATAGGCTTGACGTGGAAGTACTAAAGTTAAATATTAAACTGAAAGTTCAAGCGAAAGAAAGGCAACGGCAAGGAAAGAGGTGCAAAGAGGTGAGCTTCCTTGCTCCTCCCCGTCTCATTTGTCACTATATATCCCTCCGCCACCTCACCACCTCGCGCGTCGCCACCTCTCGTCAGGTCCTCTCCTCCTCCTCCCCTCCTCGTGGCCTTGACCTCCTTGACGTTCCTCTACCCCGAGCCAACTCCTAAGCCTTCAATGCATCACGGTTCGAACGTTCAACCAGCGCCATCGATTCTAACTGCAGCCCTGTAGCTTTTCCCCAAAGGGTTTTAATGCACCCGGTACTAGCGACTTTACTAGTATACACTTCCGTGCTTCGCACGGGTCCTCACAGGCGTAAGTGACTTGAACAGTGATACATAATAATGGTGCGTATAGGTACCCAACTTCGTCTTTCTCCGTTCCTAGTTCTCTGGCGCACTCCGCATAACGTCTAACACAGATAAGATGACGAAGGGGTTCTATGGAATGAAATTAAGAAAGAAAACGTCAGTAGAGTATCCATCTAGATGCTAAATTAAGAAACGCTGACAGTAAGTTGGCATGCAAGCGTGCTAGGAGTTTATGCGTGCATGCCCAATTGGCGTGCGAGCGTGCGTGAGCGTGCCACGCTAAAATCTTTAAATTCACACGCGTACCGCTGCGTGCAGCCGCGTGCATTGGAGTGCCACGCTAAGCACGCTAAGCATGCCACACACGCTCGTGCACACGGATATCCTCTAGCCCTGTATAATCAGAACATGTAGGCCTTATGGCCCAAGTCAGAAGCTATATACCTGATTTCTTTCCACATTGCAATAAAAATAGATACTACTTAACACGGAGTGTAATCCACAATAGTCCCTTTCCTAACACTTTCAACGGTGAGCCCTTCGTCCCCTTGTGCTTATAATTTATAAACAATTCACAGCTATTACAGTGAGCTTGTACAGAAATGCCCCTTCAAGGTGTTGAGGATGCGCTCAATGCACCTGAGGCAGAGTCGTCTCCACAAGAGATAGAGGCCTACCTCAGCTTAGAGCAAGAGGACAACAACGACGCTAACTGGGGCAATAATGCCTTGGATGACCCCGCGCTTCAGAGTCCCGGCCATGGCACAACTGTGTCCGCGTTCGAGAGTCAGCCAACTACTGAAACTGACCTTTCAGAAATCATTCAAGAACTGTCAGTCGAAGTTGCGGAGGGTACCGACAGGTGTTACCGGAAGTTAGTAGCAATTTTATTCCAAGACTACTCTCATATTGTTTTATTCAGACTAATGAAACACTTCGACCAATGGTTGGTCGACAACCTGCATATACCACCAGGAGCAACAATCTTTTCGCAGCCGATGCACCAAAGCGCACCTGAGTTCTTAATAGCTTGGATAATGTCTGGGTATTTATTCTTTTTAAGTATATCTCTTAAGCCCACCTGATCCACGCAATAGCTGTGATACTCGCAACCCCGATGGGTCATTCAAACCCTCGAGCGCCTACACCAGAACGCTTGCTCATGCAATGAAGATGCGCTCTGCAGCTACTTATGGGTTCAGTAGAGATCCGCAAGTTGCAAACACAAAGTGGGCCAAGGTCGATGGAAAATGGACCGGAAACCCTTCAGTATCCTTCCAAGTCACAAGATACATGGTATCATTGAAGAGACGGAAGGTTGGTACTCTTATATGTTCAATAAAGGATTTCCTTTGCATTTACTGATTGTCAAATACAGGCTAGGGACGGTGGAACTTCTGCTATGAGCTCTCGAGCGATTACCAGTTCAGATATCCGCAAGATGTACAAGTACAACAACGACAACGGAAACGCTACCATCCAACCGTATTCTGGTCCTACTCCTCGGTCTCAGAAAACATGGGGCGGGCCTCGAGCGCGACTTCTAGTTCATGCTGTCGTCACTTTGTCGTTCGTTTGCCTCCTGCGAATTGATGAAGTGTTGAACCTGAAGTTTGAACATGTTACGGTTGAAGAAGGGAATAGAGTTAAGATTACCTTGCCCTCAAGGAAAAACGCCCAATACGGAGGCAAGTACCTTAGATTATTAACCATTCTTCTCTCTCCTTACCTTCCAGTATATCTTTTTATAGGAGTAAAACCTTACGATCTATGGACTTTTCCAGAAGACAACAAAGCACTCTGTCCCGTTAGAGCACTAGCTCGCTGGATTGTGGCCAGCGACTTGAGCACAGGATATATTTTCCGAACACTTGGTTCTGGTGATCGAGCACCAAATGCTGCCCTTGATGTCCCCATTGTGAGCCCTGTTGTAACTTCTGCTGCATAATCTGGGTAAGCTGAATACACAATTCAGACATCATCACGGTTCATCCAACTCTTCCGGAATAATCTCATTGACATTGGTATAGATCCAACAATCTACGGAGGGCATAGTATGCGACGAGGAGGGTGCCAATGGCTGGTCTTCGAACTTCGGTGGTCCATCTTCCGAGTATGTGATTGGGGTGGGTGGTCGAAAGACTTTGATCACCTTACCATTATTAGGTACCTTTTTTCCATGAACGATGACCCTCGTGAACCACGGGAGCACTACCTGAACCCAGATAGGCCTTTAGCTGTCATATGCAACCATTGCGGTAGACGGTGCTGGTGTTTTTAATGGACATATGTAAAAGTACGGTTGTGTGGTGTTACGAGTTCTTTTTGTTATATTATATGTTGTTCGCTCTTGTCTTAAAGCATTCTTTCACCATCATTTTCATGAAGATAGGCTACCGAAGCTGCGATAAGCGCCGCCATATCCTGCTCTCCTCTGCAATACACTTGCTGACCCGACTAGTGCAGGGATCACATCATCAACGGGACTGAAGGTCTAGAGAGACAAAGTAAGTCAGCATCCTATCAGACTTAGTCAAAATGACTGCTTACCAAGTCCATCCATCTGTTTTGTCCATCAAGCCCGATAGCGCGCTGTGTTAAGCCACATGCCCAACGTTTGAAGGAGTAATGTTACGGTTGAGGCCTGAGGGGCGGGTTGTGAAGTGGGCTGGGAAAGGTTTTGCTGGCCGGAGACGTGAGTGCCCAAGCAATCGCGTTCCGTGTTCAGGATGCTTACCTCGTAACTTTCCTCTTTGCCATCATCTGGCCATGGTGTTCATCACCAACGGACATGCACGGATAGAGGTTAGGTGCGTCGTCGCCCATCGGAGGCAGCGGAATACTTAAGCTACATCTGTTCGCACCCTTGGCAGTCTCCATCAGTCGTCACCAGCACAACGACTTCGACAGTGAGGACGATATACATTGGCGTCCAGTTGTTGCGAACATGAGTACTGTATGCTCGTTTGGGAGAGGAGGGCTAGATAATAGCATACGAGGGTGCGAAGGTTTCGTTGAGGGCTGAAAAAGGGGCAAGGGGCAAGAGGGACTGAGTACGCGTAGCGCGAACAAGGGTAACCCGCAATTAGATTGAAACGAGATACATAGCTGAGGCTTGTACGTGAGAGGGGTTGAGAAAAGACTGATGATTTGTATTCGACGACGAATAACTTCCAAGAGGAACAGGGCTTGGCGATGGGAGGGGCTCTAACCAGGGATCTGAAATAACAGCCTGTTCGACTGGTATTGGCAAATAACCTTTCAACGATTTTGTAGAAAGTAAAAAGAGCTGATTAAAGGATGAAAAATATAAAACATAGCAATATGCATGACAATAGATGCACGTACTACAGTGGAGCCTCCGAAAGAATGACCAGCGAGGATAACTCGATCGTTGTACCTGACCTTTCCTTGGCCCGATTCATTTAGTGTTGTCCAACGTGCTTTATCATGTCCAAATCCGACTTCTTAGCTTCCAGAGGCGGTAGGCCATCGTATTTCAGAGCATCCTCGGCCTCCTTGCTGAAGTCTGGCGTTTTGGGTACTCGTTGGAATGCTGTAGGTTTTTTTACTGGTATGGGGTTCCTTGATCTGGGCAATTCCATAGATGAAGACCGGCTTCGGTGCTGCTCCGAGAGCGAGCCGGTGGCTATCCCAAAGGACGATATCTATCGCAATGTCACGTTGATGAGCTAAATATTGGGATTGTCGCCCATACCTGCATCGTAACCTTATAAAGTAATCAGGTTTTCGTGGTCTGGCCTTTCAACGAAATTGCTTGTGCGTACCTGGCTTGATGAATCCGATTCTGTGGTCATAACTCAGGACCGTGGCTGGCGTTGATGTCACGGAAGCAAGTGCAAGATTATGAGGTAGGCCATAGTAATGAGCGTGCTGTGCCTCGTGCAACAAATGTCGAGAATTCAAAACTGGATGATCACTCTGTACAAACAACATTCAATGCCACGTATAGCAATAGACGGTATGAAGAGAAATTTACCTTCATGACCACTTTTAAGTCATTTTCAGCCAAAATATGAGCAGCAAATTCCGAGCCTCGATATGCTTCGCGCTTGTACCTTGTGTTTGTCGCGAAGATGGCAATAGCAGGTGTCTTGCCTAAAGAAAGTCAAACATGCAATTTTGTGTGGGTAATGCGTGATGAAGCGTACGTCTTCTTCAGCAGGTCAGGGACAAGGTAAGTCCCATGCGCATGGTGGAAAGCAGCGATCGAGAATTTAAATTCGTTTGTGAGCTACATAAAAAATATGAGATGAGAGATTCGCACAGTTGAGACGGGCACTCACATGAACGATGCCATCTGAATCAACTGCCTCATAACAGTGGTTATGAACCTGTAAAATAACGTCATATCCTCATCAGAAACCCTTAACACATTCCTCGTTAAAATTACCTTGACACGGCCGCGCAAAACATCTACCAGTGCCTCCCATTGAAGGTCTTCGGGGAAATCTCCTATATCATTCCACTGACCGTTCAAAGCTTTCACGCAGTAATCATCTTAATCATCTTGTTTCTCTTTGATTTTGCGTGCTGTGTCATATCTGAAAAAGAGTATCGTAAGTCCCAAAAAGTCACACCTGCAGTCTACCAAACATTACCCCTGTCTAAATGCCCATATTGTTTTTATTCGAGTACCAGAGGAGACCCTGCCTGTTGTCAAAGGTTAAATGCGAGGATATGGTTATTAGAGGACATGCATACTGGGATTTTCACCACAGGCATGCCTGAAAAGCGCAGAACTGGTTAGAGTCCCTTCTCAGATAAGGTCTATGTTACTGCCTACTTCATTTGTCTCCAGCGAGGAGGAAGCAACGGATCGACATGAGTTCCATTTAACATGTGTGGAAGCTCAAGCGCCATGGACGACGACGAGCGTTCCGCTGTGGGCCGCAACTTAATAGTAAATGCCTGACCGCCTACGCATATGTCAATGACTTCCGCAAAACCGCCCAATCACAAAGACCATACCTATTGCATCGGCCGATCCTGGAAGTACATTGCCCGTCGTAACTCCGCCAGAGATAGAGAGACGATAGGCCTCGTCATGAGTGTTGAGGCCGTCGAGGCTACGAAGCCAAGGAAGGACAAGTCCCTTGAGAGCGTTGGTATCGTCGGAACCCCGAAGTGCAGGGGCACTGTCGACTCCTAGATGGGAGTGGAGATTAACAATTCTAAATGGAAAGATTAGAACAACCGTCGAAGAGGCAGAAGCAGAATTGAAATAATACCCAGGTGTGATCCAAGCTCCCCCTGCGTCAATGACAACAAGGTCTTTGTATGAGTCCAACACGCTCTCCTTGACGCTCCCGAGTTCCTTGATAATGCCCTTATCCAGAAGGAGGTCCCCTATGGCGACTTCATGGCCAGAGACGCGTCCAGTCCAGATGCTTGCGTTTCTGAAAAGCGTGGGTGGGTTACCAGATACCTGACGGTCTAACTGCGTCCTTTGGTGAAAGTTGTTGGGAGGACCGGGGAGAAAATTCAAAGCCTGACATTTCTGGACTATCTGTGCAGCATTGATAGGTACTTCGGTATTTTTCTGCCAATCGAGACATACGCCGAGGGGGGTAACGGTTACGACACCAAGGAGAATAGCAGCTACAGACCTGAATGCGGTCGAGCGCGTATTCCCTGGTCGGTAAGGGGAAAGCTTGTCCATGATAATGAAGGACAACGAGACAAGATGATGCTAAGAGTAACTTCCGATGCGAATTATGAACCACATTGGACTGCCAGTCGGAACTTGGAACGATTACCTTGCCATATGTAGCCACCGGCCATTTCCGGCCCGCGTTGAGATGCCAGTGTCAGCCTCTGCGCAGTCTTTCAACCATTCAGTCGCACACCTAAACACTCCCGGAAGCCATTTCGCTTATTTGCATACCGAAATTCAACCAGTCTCCCCCACCTAACTATTTTTCTACCTATCTTCGAGACTATTTCTCGGCGCCTTATGCCAAAATTGCAATGCTACCAGACCTGAGGCATGTTCAACGCTCAACCTCCCAGCTCTAGTCCTCAATGACCTTGATAACCTTCAATATATTGGACAGGGCGGTAATAATACACGAATGCCATGTCGTGGTCGGGCCAGTGGCGATGCATTTCCTAGTATGCCATGACTCCCGGCTGTGCGACGGCTGCGGAGGAGCTGGAATTGAGGCGAAGGCCAGGGTGGTAGTCACATGCGTAGGTTTGCACATGTAGCCTCTATTCAGGACGCCGCCTGCACTCGGACATCCAATACACTAGCTATCACGTCGAGGCCAACCAGTGTTGGGGATGGTTCCTGTGCTGTTCAAACGAGAGGAATGACCCGTGGTCCGAGTAGCGAGGTACGTGCTGTCACGATAGCTAGAGAGAAAAATAAAATGAGAAAATGATGAAAATGATCATGGAGGCATCATTTTGCACCGTGGAGAAACGCGACACAAGGGATGGTGAGCCGAGGCCCGAGGCGTATCCAAATGGCTTTTTGCCACTGAAACATACCGTGTAAGTTGTAACACCTGCATACTGTCAAATGGAGGTCAAGCTTCACAACGCGGCCGCGCATGCTCTAGGCAACAAGAACAAGTTAAAGTTGCGACCTCCGTATTAGTCAAACCTGATTGGAGTCTCAACCTCTGGCCACTTTTGGCCGAAAGCCAAAGTGTCCATGTGGTGTCATAGTACTTAGGCTAGGGTAAGAACAAGGTAAGAACCTTCCTCCATACCCCACGATGGTCTGCCAATGAGGTTACCCAGGTCCCACACCAATCACTATGCCTATTTCATAACTGCCGCTCAATTCTGAGAAAGAAATATCCCAAGGCATTCTAATTTGTTTATCTTTAATGCTTCCAGAGAAACTTCTTTCTGTTCTTTACTTTTAGGTAGTTCACCGTATTCTGAAGACTCGCATTTATGAATAACCAGCAAGTCCCCCAGCCAATTCGTTTCCAACCTGTACCCTTGCTCGCAGAAACTCATGCCCACAACACCAAATAACCAGGGACTGTGTATGCAAGGAAGACTAATAAGAATATGCTTAATCTATTTACATGAAGACGGAGTCGATCATACCTCAATTTTGGTTATCCCCTTATCTTTGATGCTTCCAGAACCTTTAAAAAGTCCATTTGATAGGAGTTTTTGGTTTTGTAAAAAGTCCGTTTGATAGGAGTTTCATCTGCATGCAAATAATGACAGTGAGATTAGTGGATAAATTTAGTTTCATAAAGACTATACCGTAAACTTCTGTCTTTCCATCAGAAAAACTCTGTGAATCAACTATGAAATAGGATGGGAGTTCAGTTGGTTCCATTTTGTAAGGGATTGCTTTATATAGCCTAATAATCTGAACCAAAAGAGGGGATCATAACATGGTGTTTCATGTCAAATAATGTCATACATGATACCACTGCTTCCAGATTTCTAAATAGAACCTCTAAGTTAAGTATCAGCCATTGACATTACTCATGCCTCATTTGAAACTGTTCTGGAAAATATTGTCTCAGGTCTGCCATTGATGGATTTTCTCCCATGGCTTGGGGCATTGCTATTTACCCGGCTCTCACCTGGTTTCAAAACTAAATTGTATGTATCCCCTTGTGTATCCCGGTCTTCTGCTTGTGCATTTGCCCCAGAATCTGTGGTTGAAGACAGACCGAACTATTGGTGGCTGGGCTGGGCTCAGGTTCTATGTTTGGTTTGATGGTTACAAGATAGATGGATTTTATGTGATGGGGTCCTCATTATATTACGACAATGAGCACTATGTATCATAATGTATGTAGCAGCTTCGCCGTTCCAAGGAATTTCCAAAATGGGTACATAGCCAGAACCGATTTCGACTAAATGACCTATTTGAAAAACCGAAAGACCGATTTTCGATCCGAGAACCAAACTCAAGCCAACACCTTTGCGACAACGACCCCCCGGACCACCCTGCGGAACCGTTGACCTGGCCCCACCAAGTCGAAACCGCCCTCAGACAAGCTGTTCTCGAGATCAAATCCGTGTGTCTCCACCATTCAAGGATTCAAGGATGAAATATCCGATTCAGTACAAATAGTGTGCCTGTGACGCGCCTGTAAGTACTGTAAGTAACCCAACCCAACCCTCTTGCTCTCAAGACACTGCTTGAGACACTGCTCTTACACAGGTTTAACCCTGGCTTGCCCATGCACCACAACACCCCACGAAATCTACGCAATCGCGCCCACCGAGCCACAGCACGGGCTCTAGAACGAGACAGAGTCCGCAGGGCTGAAGGTCCAGTTGAATTTAACTATTTTATTTTTCATTTTTTCTGCTTATCACATTATCTGCGAAGCTGCAGAAAGTTCACGAAGAGCTCAAGACGCTGCCAAATGCGCAGGAAGAGCTCAGGCGAGAGGAGGCAGCAAAAGAGGGCTCAGAGGGAGCAAGAAGAGGGAGACAAAAGTTAATACTGGTGTGTTCATTCTTTACGTCTCTTCATTTTGACGTGAACTCACATTTCTAAAAGCCTCCCCTTCTTATTGCGAGGCTGGCTACTGCAGCTTGGGGAAATTATGAACCAGGCAGCGCACCAGCATTGGGAATACCAATGAGCGCTCCGCTTTCAGGAAGCGTCAGATCGAAGTCTCGGTACCACGGCTATTTAAAATAGATATATATAAGTATAAGAACCCAAGACGATGCTTGGAAAACAAACAAATTGCTTTCATTCCGCCTTGTGGATGACTTCAGGTGGCACTCCCTTGAATTGACGAAGACGCGTCATCGGACCCCACCTAAAAGCAAAAAAAGTAAGCAAAGGATAAAAAGAAAAGGAAGAAAAACCCACTTTCGCGTGTCCACCATCTTACACAGATCCAGAGCGGCCTTGGCTGGAACGGCCCATCCGCACTTCAAGCATATCTTAAAGATCATCCGGAGAATACTAAAACACGATCTCTCAGGAAAGGAAGGGTCGGAAAGCCAGGACAGCAACTTACCATCCAGCAGATTGTTGCATAAATACCACGTCGGCAATAAGGACGGAACCTAGGGAAGAGAGCGATTAGAGAAGAGACTAAGACAACAATCGAGCACAAAGCTTACCTTCTAGCTTGAGTTGCGAAATATATGCCTGCAGCAAAACATTGATCTTTGCAGCTGGCTCCTCGACAGTCTCCCGGACAGGAATGGGCACTCGCTCAAGAAGCCTGGCTTTCTCGTCTTGACGAACCTATAAAAGTAGCAAGTGGAAGTATCAGCGCCAGCATCCGAAAAAAAGGCGAGAGCCAACGCACAGGCAACACCTTGAACTCAAACGCAAACACCCTAAATAGATCAAAAGTGGACATCGTCGGCCTAAGATGCTGGTTGTATACCATTATACCATCATCGAACTGTACGTGACGTGTAGTAGTAAGACGCGATCCTTCCTAGTTCTGTGCTTGTGAACCGATCCGTCGTCCGCTCGTACTTGATAAGTTGGCACTTCTCCAGAAGGACGGCAGCAAAGTGTGCGATGTTGGCCCGCTTTTGAATCAACCCATCATCGTCTTCCGGATAGTCGGCACCAGCTCCATACGTAACTAGAATGGTATATAAACGTTAAGAAAAAACTGCTGAAAGAGTGGAAAAACATAAACCCACAGATAAGTATAAGCCAGAAATTGAACGGCCTCATCTCGGTTTCTAACCATACCCAAAACGATCTCCGCATTCAGATTATCTGCCAACTGCGGTCGGCCAGCGCGTCCGGGCATCAGGAGCAAATTGATCTTGCGCACGATAGCCTCGGCCATCTTCGGATGGTCACCTACGATCAAAAAAGACAAATTCATGCCAGTCAGTATGCAAACAAGTCAGCAGCAGCTGCTTACCAGGGTATTGGTCGTCTGTCCTCGAGAAGGGATAATCAACTGGTTATTCGTTGCCAGGAAGCAGGTCTTGGGCGCAAGCGATGACTCGGTGTCCTCTAGAGGCCATGTACCACGACATAACGTCAGATAAAGGACAGGCTAGTAAAGTTAGAGATATTCACGTCGTACGCTTCGTCGTATTCTTCCTTGAACTGGTCGGTTATCGAGACCATTTGGCCGTCTTTGAGGTACGTCGTGCATTTGGAGAGAACACGTTCAGGAGCTCCTTTGATATACAATGTCAGAATTGCGGAGGCTATCAGGATATGCCGTCCGGTCAATCCAGTTTCAGTAGCATATAGTCCCTTACCAGGTTGTCGGCCTCGACGGGTCGTTTCTTTATCCATCAGGAAGCGCACGGCGTTCTTTGGGCTCCGACTCTCCTGTCAAGCTCTGTTATCGACCTTCATATCAACAGCAGAGAACAAGACGAGATCGGCAGGGGTTTTGTCTCCGCTTTGCTGTTTGAAGCGAAACTCTTCATGGCAAAATTACATTGACATAAACGAGAAGCAGGTACAAGAAGGACCAAGTCTCCTTTCACCGACTCTGCGGCAGGGATGGTGGCGATTGTTCCATCGCGCACGACATGGCACGCTGGAGGTATCATAGCAATGAAGGCTGTGAGAATAGCCTCTGACTTTTGGATTTGACAGAAGTTGATCGAGGCATTTAAACGCGACCAAGATTCCAAGGTACGTATTTTGGCAACTGGCCTATATTTTGGATCCAGTCCAGAGGAACGAACCAGCTGATGTTCTAGTCAGTTTCGGATGAGCGAATGCCAGCATCAGTGATACATTCATAACGAAGAAACAGAGAACAAAGAAAACATACCCAAATCCAGACAATGTCAATCCATCCACCCGAGAGAGAATGGGTCTTCGTGAAGCCCCAGTCAGCCTTGGCAGCAATGGCGGAGGAAATCGCTTGGGCAATGCAAAACGCGACCATGAGGGCAGTGAAAAGACGCTCCATGAGGAAGCTGTGCGACCGATTGACGAAGATGAGCGCCTGCGAGATGATAGCGACCTGGAGGTAGGTGATCATGTGCAATTGCAGGGAGACATGGAAAGTGTTTTGGAAAAAGTTGGTCTCCATGATGATGCACACAAGCGCGACACTAGAAATGTAATTGTCGTTAGCACATATTCCACAAATCACATCGAGAAAGAAGAAGAAACGCTCACGTTGAGTCATAGGATGGAAGCAGTGGGGCAGACGTGTAGTTGGGTGGGATCGTGAAGCATCCAGAAAGAAAGATAGGTGAATCTTGGGCTATATGTTAATCGTAAGCTTGATTTTATCATTCTGGATGCATACATTGACAGTTTCGTGGATCAGATAGAAGATTGACCCATCCAACCGCTCAGCTGCAGTCCAAACACGGTGTTTTTAGAACTTTAAAGCGCCGCTCCCGGCCACTTGCCACTTCAAACTGGCAGCTACGTTGAACGTCACGCCTCGGAAACAATGAACAAGGGGTTTACCTCCGGTGTCTGGCCGAGCGATGGTAGATGTGTTTCCCCATTTTTTGTTGACTTTCTCAGACAAAAGCCATCCACAGCCTCAAATTACCCCATTGCATAGCTTGAACGACGAAGAACTAGCATCGACGACCAAATTACCTCGAGACCAGGCGCCTACGCCTTCCTCCGACGACGATGTGCAGGCTGCGGAGGCCCATAATGCCTCGGCGGTAGTTGATGAGGATTCTAAGTGCTCCGAAGAAACGCCGGAGCCTGAGGCAGAAGCTATTCACGAGGTAAGTTTTCATCCGACCTCTTCAATTCTTTCATCTCAACGTATTATAGTCCGAACTGGACGTTACAGAAGCCGAGGCGGCTTCTGCTGCTGAAGAACCAATCGAGCAAGCAGGCGAAATTGTTTCTCCAGATGCTCTGATTTCGGCCTCTAAGTTGAAGTTGGAGCCTTTTCTGCTTGACTCTGCCAGGAGGACGTCGAGGTCCCCAGCTCTCCCGCAATGCACACAATCTTCTCCTGGCCCCCTCGACGACCGCAACCAAAACGACTGCAGCGTATGAGCGCTGCCATAAAGTGAGTTCCATATTCACAGATCGATTGAGCTCGCGCCCGGGCTCTCGATTTGTTTTCTGTCAATCGACACAATGGCTTACCCATACCACATCCTCTTAGCCCCACACACCGGCACAGTGAGGGCAAAGCAGAGTGCATGCTGCATGCACCGCTGCGCTTGCCAGGCGCTGCGGTCTTTTCCTGCGAACAAGCCATTGGACGAGGAATGGGAGCAGGAGGAATGAAAATCTGGTATTTGTTTCGATATTGAAGTCGACGATGGCGATCGCGGTATGTTTTTTCTCTCTTCGTTTTCCTCAAGAAACGATGCCTAATCCAACTATCTAATTTCTCTTTCGCAGATGGCCCAGCAGCACCATGATCAACAGGATCTCCAAACGTGCGCTCGCCGTACCTCCTTACACTGACCTTGACTCCCCTGGTACCTCAACCACAACCACAACTACAAGAAACAGAGCCAGCGCCAGCACCATCGGCAGCGCCAGCACCATCGGCGACGCCAGCACCAGCAGCAAGCACCACGACATCATCTTCGCCATCGTCCCCCCTAATCTCATTCGCCAGGCTCTAACCCAGCCTCTCGGTATGTATTCATTTACTTACTGCTATTCTTACGGTTCTGACATCTGGAAACTCGTATTTAAGCCGTCGACTTCAGGAAGCTCTCCTTCGAGGACGCATGCAGCTCGACCCCAAAACGCACCTCTTCGCTGAATCGGCAACCCTTTCATCTCAACGTATTATAGTCCGACCTGGACGTTACAGAAGCTGAGGCGGCTTCTGCTGCTGAAGAACCAATCGAGCAAGCAAGCAAAATTGTTTCTCCAGGTGCGGGGGTGCTTGCTGTTGAAGATGCAGCGAAGCCGGCGAGTTTGGAGCAACAAGAAAGTCAGCCTCCTGCTCCGGCTTTAAATTTGTCAGAATCGCCATCAACTACCGAAACAGAGTCTTTACTCGGGTCAGTGACATATTATATTCATGCTTTGGATATTGTCGTTAACTACTGCAAATATGTAGAAGAAGCTCCATCCGACGGAACAACGGTTGAGACGAGAGACACAGCTCTGAAGCCGATGTGACTTTGAACAATGAAAGTACCAAGGAGAGGAACGTTCATCTCTCAGCCATGGTGTGTTTCGGTAACTTATTTCTTTGTTCGTAACTTGCAGGTCTAAGTCACATGTGTGACAGAGCAAGATCTATGTGATGAAGAAAGGCAAGCGTGAACTCTAAGTTGTTTGCTTCAATGTTGCACTCACATTTTGTCCATCCTCTTAGCGAAATTCGTTTTGAGTAAAATTGGACGTGGTAGATGGCATTGGAGCAGGAAATTTTGATATTTAAAGAGGAGAATAAGAAAGAGTAGTGATTGCAGCCAATTGTGAAAAACGTGGTTTTTGCGCACAGCTGCAACCACTCTTTTTCTTATTCTTCTTTTGAAATATCAAAATTACCTTCTTCAATGCCAGCTACTGCATCCAATTTCACTCTGTTCAGTTTAGCAGCCTACAGTGGTGATCAAGGGACTACAGCCGGAAGATTCCGAAACACCAACTCCCCCGTCTCGTACCCATCAGCGTCCAGATTAGGACGAGCTCCGGCGGTCCAGGTCACACTGCATTAGGCAGGTGCCACCTAATTAGGACAGTGCTGCTCGCGTAGATATTGTCAATTGAGATTATGACGTTCGAGTAATACCTTGTCCTACCACTTCATTCTTTGAAATTGTGCTTTGGTATTCGGTATTGGGCATATATGTTTTGTAATCTTTATGTATAAGCTCTTGGTAAGCCTGCTGGATATGCGACTGACACCGAGAAGTAGAATTTATGTACTCATACACCGAGATGAGGAATTTGTATAAATACTGGTGAAGAAATTGCAAAGGTAGATCATATCGCAACATATATCGATTACTCCAAGCCTGCTATACTCATATTTTATTGCAATACCAACCAATCTTTCATCGAAATGGCTCCTACATCCAAAGTCTACACCGGTTTCCTCAAGTCCCCAATTGAGACTGATCTTTCAGATTCCATCTGGCCGCTCAGTCCACTACAATATCTGGCAGGAGCTTGGGTCAGAACTTGAGCTTATCAAGTACGACTTGTGTGACAAGCTTCTTCCCCTTACCAGCTATAGGTCAACAATCCAATTACAGAAGCACCGAGACAGCAAAGTGTGCAAAGGACTAGCCAAGAAGAATGCAGTGCAGGATAGCTCTGGTTCGATGTCATTAACATTTTTAAACACTTTCCATGATATAGGACCAAGCCAAATGCATTCTCCGATTACTGGTGATTTATAATTCGACAATATTGCTTTCATTTGTTGAAGATCTCTTCGTTCACCTTAGAATCTGCTATATCTACACCAATTTCAGAGTCGACACCCACAACACCAACAGCAACTACATCTCAGCTCACCCCATGCATCCATTTCCAACTTGTATACCAACCTTCCTCCATCTTCTCCACCTCCTGCAAGCCCTGGACCTGAAATTGAGCTTGAAAACTCATTGGACATTCCTGAGAACAATGCAGACAGCATCTTCGACGCTATCTGTAATGGTCAACTCATTGAATGGATGGCAGGTTCAATCTGGGACACCTACACATACCAGCAATACAATGATGATCAGATTGAATGCACACCCATAGGCTACGAAGGCGAAGGATATATTTGGCTGCAATCCAAGTCATGCAAGATACATTTGACTGCAATGCAGAAATTGAATAACAGAGCATGTGATGCATGCTTTTCGTTATTGAATTCCAAATCCCTTCATCAGTTTATGGAGTGCGCCATCAAGGATGTTATACCACATACTCCTTGGAAGTTTTTGAACGCACGACAGCTCAAAAATTTGCTGATTGTTTTGAGGAAAAAAGCTAACTCCCTCAAGTTAGAGGTATGTCACATTTTGCCCTTATTGGCCTTCTCCATTCTGATATCCTACTCAGTCATTGAGCGCTAATCGTTGCATCAGTCGCCTTCAGAAGAAGCTAAATGACTACTTGTGTTAGCGGGCCACCACTTTGCGTGGCAGTACGACTCTTTTCCTTTTTTGATATTTTTATTTTTTATTTTTATTCTTTATATAAGTTACCTTGCTTGCAAGGTTACTTGCGGTGTCATATTTTGGTACCTAACTTTATCCCGATGTTTCCCCTTTTGCCCATAATGTCACGTGATTGGTTGAGTGTTGTCGCGAAAGGCGAGAACTCATCTTATCTTGTCTTATCATGCTCAGCATAGTGATTTTCTTTCCAAATACAGAAAACAATGCGTGAGTAGTAAGTAGTTCCGAAGATGTTCACGGCCTTTACGATGTCTTCATACCTCGGGAGGGTGCTGTTTCTTGAAGATGCTCATCAAAACCTTGAAACAAACAATGAAGCATATGGAAATTATGGAATATCTTCCCGAGCTTCTTGACAGTGCCACATAGAGATTGAAGAGGCTGATACTGCCGGTAGGGGGGGCATGGTGATATCCACCAAAACATATGGAATGAATGGTCTGCCCTTGAGACCTGTAATCTAAGAGATGCAACAGCAATGTCGCCCACCACACCTGCGGCGAATACATTTATTGCAGATGTCACATTCTTATTGATCCTCCCCCAGAAATCTCCACAAAAGCGAAAAGTGTCTAAACACGATCCCGAAATTGAATCCCCATCCAAACGATCAAAGAAACACCTATAACAGGGACCCATGAAAACACCCAGGTACATGTACTTTTTCTTCTAACCACTAAACCCTCCTAAAATGGTGTCTAGTACATCAATTCTCATCTTATTCCATGTACCAATAGAATCAGTTGCCTCTTGTTCGAGTATGAAAGAGCAAGGTATCGCTTTAGCGTGCTATGACATAGTGGTAAGGGATGAAGATGGAATACGAACGAGGAAAGAGATAAAGAATATGAAGACAACATCTGTAAATACCTAAATCGGGAACTCGAACTCCAACACCTCTCTCGCTGTAATGTTGAATTTTAGTCTAACAAATTGTTGAATATACTTGAAATTCTCTCTTGAGAATAATGTTTGATTTACAATCAAATGGCAAGCAAGGTTAATACCGCCAGCGGCGGTACTTCCCTCTAGTTGTAATTTTACTGATAATGTGTCTACTTGAATCAATATTAATATTATATTATACATTGTCGCAAGGGCATTGGTCAATAATGCCAAATAATGCTCCATTTGGTATTGGGGGGGCTTGGCAGTGTTTATGTCAGCACTTCGAAAAAAGTGCTGACATAAACACTCAAATTTTAATTTATTATTTTAATTAAATAATTTAAGTCATGTGATTTAATATGTGAGACATAGAGGAGCATCTAGGATCTCGAAGCCTTCTGAAGGCTTCGAGATGGCGGGAATGATCAAGTCTATTATTAGATGTTACATATTGGGTGATATCCGCATTTTTCAGGCCAAAATTTGGCCTGAAGGATCGGCCTAAAACTCTATATAAACCACACAAGAAACTGAGAAACAGCCAGGTACTTTCTACATAGTTGTTTATGTAAGCACTTTATTGAACATAGAAAGACTATAACGAACTATACTATGAAATAGATGAGGGTTGTACCTCAGTAGCAGGTGGCATGAATAGCATGTGGAACTAGACTTTCCACAGTCCGGGCCTGGCTTCTCACACACCTACATCATGGTGGTAATTGCTGATGACGAAACTTACAAAGTCTTATGAAGTATATAAAAAAGAATAATATACATATTGCAACCATCTAATCCTGCGAGAGTGAGCCTGAAGAGGGGAAAAGCACGTGACGGGGTCGGTTCGTTCGTTCATGCAGTACAGTCGTCGTTGTACCTGTGGCTTTGTGGCAGCGATGCACCTGCCATTGCGCTGGCGTCGTGTTGTCACATTGTCATCATTGCACCTGCTGTTGCTGCATCACTGGGCCGTCATCGTTGATGCACCTGCAGCATCATAGCGTCATTGTCTTGCTCGACGTTGCAGTCGCTGGCTCGTCATCAGGTCCTATCAGAGCGGTGTCGATGGCAGCAAGGGTGGTGGCCATTAACGGTGGTGGGTGGTTGCGGGTGTCCAAATGAACTCGAACATGGTCTGGTAAACCAGACCATATTCGAGGAGGAGACAACGATATGTTTAATGTCATCATCTCCATGTGTAGCCTATGGTTTGGGTGGTAAGTAGCACTTTACGCGTAAAACCCATTCTGTGAAACACCTCACGGGTCTCCCTCTTTGAGGGTCTCCCCTTGTTCTCTCGGCACTATCTCCACCCATCCTAAGCCTTCTAAATGTCAGCCCACATCTCTCAATGAGAGGAGGGGCAGGCAACGGGTTGGCTTTGTTCATATGCAAGGTAGAGTACCTGTAAGAGTCAAAAAAAAACATTAGAAATACAAATATAAGAACGAAAATATAACTTACATACCTTTTTGAGCATTCTTGGGGGAGATGAAAGGGAGGGAGAGGTGAGAGAGGGTGGTGGTGTTGGTTAAAGATCAAGATCAATGACATTCAATATTGTTGATCTTATCCAGCAGTTTCCAAGAATGACCTGATTGGTCAGAAAATGCGAGTGACGGGCCTCCGGTCAGAGATGTTATGAGTTTGCAACATGCATGTCGCAAACGTGTCAGAGAATAAATGAACTCACATTGGACTGAGACGCGACGTGCTCTGATGTGTCTGGTCACTGTTGTTTTAGTAATTTGTTCAGTAAATAGTTTTTTAATACATCACAGTTAATGCAATAAACACAGACTCTATGTATTTCTGAGGCTGATGTAATGCCTGGAGATGTAATTGATGAAAAGTGGGGCACAACTTCAACTGCCACACAAGTAAATATGCTGTGGATCAGTGATGCAATACCCGCACTGTAGAGGCCATCTCGAGTGTACCGTGATTGAAGGAACTCAGACCGTATATATAAAACAACTAAAAATAGATGTAGCTACTACCTTGCCAGTCCGGTTTGCCATCATGGCATGAACAAAAATAGCTATGTCATCCCGACTCAATAATGGATCCACCTGTTCCCATTCCC
The DNA here is from genome assembly GCA_015499995.1 of Flammula alnicola. Classification (NCBI taxonomy): domain Eukaryota; kingdom Fungi; phylum Basidiomycota; class Agaricomycetes; order Agaricales; family Strophariaceae; genus Flammula; species Flammula alnicola. The sequence goes on from JADNRV010000059.1 coordinate 152,646, forward strand.
TCTTGCATATAAAAGTGGTATCATTCTATTCAGAAATACAAGTAGAATAAGCATATGTAATTTAATTGAGGCCAAACCATTCCGTGCAGTATCCAGCAGGCTGAAAGCTGTAAAGCTATTTTTAAATCATGAACAGCATGGCATTTGCTTACAAATCTGATGCCATCAAAGATAAGGGCATGAACAGCATGGCAATGCTTACAAATTTGATGCCATCAAAGATAGGGGACCAACAAGGTCGCTGCAAACCTGTTTTTTTGCTGGTTGCTGTAGATTAAAAGAACTCCCTTTTCCTTACGTAAAAGAGTCATAACCAATGCATGGTCATGTAAATTTCACAGAACAAGATTGCGGGAGTTTCTCGCATTTTGGCAGCAGCGCTTCGCAATGGTGCAAATGCTGAATCTCTATGCCTAAAACTCCATCGGGCAATTGACGGCACATATGCACCACGATCGGGATGGACTCAACGTGAATTTGAGGTCGCTTTTCTTATAAAGGCCATTGGAGGACCTTGATTGCTCTATGCACTACAGAAAGCAGAAGGTTATCCATCACTCAGCACATTACAGGAGCGCAAGCCAATTGCCAAAGTTTCCATGTCTATTGGGATCCCAAGCACTGCTGAATTTGATACCAATATCACTTCATTCCTTGGACCAAAGGGCCGTGAGGCACCAAATCTTTCGCAACATGCAGGGCAGGTTATTGTAATTGATGGTGTTGCCATCGAAGAGGCAATATGGTTTGATTTCAAATGCGCCTGCCTTCTTGGGATTTGCCATGAACACTCCAAGGGCATAAAGATGTCTGTAGATGATCTCCATGATATCAAAAATGTCGCAAATGCACTATACACAGAAGAGACTTGCCATCACGGCAAAGATGCGACAGTCCTTGGTTTAGCGCCCATTACCAGCGCCAATAATTACCATGTAACACCACTTGTCCTTTCACCATCTTGCAAATCAGAAAAGGGTGATGGACTTGCTGAGTGGATTCGCAGATTTATCGAACATTATCACCAGCATCCATATGGAGAAAAAGTTCACGGTCCAATTTACACTCTTGCAACAGATGGTGAATCCTCCTTCAGAAGACTTTGATTTATTCTGGGGCTTGGAGAGACCCTTGACAGGGACTCTAGTCTCAGAAAGATATTATACAAGCTACCAGGACTCACTTATCAAACCGGTTTACATGGAATGCTTGGGACATGTGATCCCAAACACATTATCAAACGATTTGCAACAATGATTAGATCCCCGAAAAAAATTCAAGTTGGCACCACACATATTACATCGGGCAACACATTGCGCACATTACAACACTTGCCTGAGATGACATATGATAGAGCAGTTCTCCTTCTTAATCCAACAGATAAACAGAACGTTCCAAAGGCTGTCAATCTTATTCAGAGCTTGATGGACCTTCGCGGTCTAAATATCTCTGGGACTCAATCAGAGAGAGAACACATTCGAAGCATCCTGTTTATTAGCGATGTCCTCAGCCATTTCCTTCTTCCATTTATCAAGGTCAAGATGTCACTCTCGGAGCAGCTTCGACATCTATCTGCATATTCCCATCTGATCACGGCCCTCTACTGGAGGCATGGACTGGAGTTTATGACAAGTGCACTACTGGCTGACTCTCAGGCAATCATGAAGAATATAATATTCACTACTGCCCGATTACAGCTCATGGACCCAAACATGTCTTACTATATCTTATTTGAAGGTACCGACCATCTGGAGAATGTTTTCTCGCATGTGCGCACCCAAGATCATGCAAGGAACTTTGACATTCAACAGCTTTCATACAAGCTCAGCATTGCCACTGAGATCGACGCCATTTTCCAAAGACACCCAGATCTCAACCGTGGACACCTTCGTCGAAATCTTGTCAACACTCTGGGAGTTGATCACATAAACCCAAAGTCGTGGTTGGGCAACGTTCGCGTCAGGGATGTTAACATACAGCTCGAATATCTGGCTGGGAGAGCAGAAGCAAACAAACTCCTTCTCAAGCACTTCCACAGCAACATCTCTGCAACTGTGAACTTCAATGCACGTTTCTCTGAAAAAGGAGGTGATCATCTGCGACCCAATGGAGAATACATTGGATCGCGTGGAGCCAACTCTCAAGATGATTCAGAAGAGGAAGACAGTGTAGTCATTGAACCGCTCAGCGGTAACACAGACTCAGATCCCAGAGATGAAGATGAAAACAATTTCGAAGATGCACATACAACCATCAATACCGATGATTTCAATGGTCTTGACATACAAGACAAAGACCTTCTAAATCCTCCCGCTCACAAAAGCAATGCCCATTACCTTATTGTTGACAATAAAAAGCAATATATTCTGACACTTGTCAGTTCTCTCCTTGGTGCTGATCGAGAACGAAAGGCGCTCATTACTACATGGCCGCTTCGTGCCCAAGGCATCACGCTGGAGCAGGCCCTTCAGAAAAATCAACTTCTGAACTCATCTGGAGATGATCTTGATGTCGCCGAGTCCAAGATAAAAGCTGGCGATCTCGGGGTGATTTTGGCTCATGTTGGAGATCAGATCTGTCTAGTGGTCATTGAGGCCTTGAACTTTAGGCAGGGAACTTTGAAGACTAACCTTGCAGTGGTGGACGTCAAAAGCCTTGATGCCAACGGTGCAAAGGCAACAACTGTTGCATTCCAGGTGCTCAGATTGGTTGCTCAGAATGAAGATTCACTTGATAAACTTACCTGGTGGTGGCCACAAGACTACATTCAAGTGCTAGATTCTAATGGCAAGCCTGTTCTCCAATGTCACCTTGTGATTCGTATATCAGGGAAACGATTCCACCCTCTTTCGCCTGAGATTATCTACAGCTCAGCAGATGAACCCCTGCTGATTTGGTCTCTCAACCATCATGATCTTGAATGGGCACTTGCGCAGGCTTGGTCGGACCTCGATTCCCACTCCGACAACATTGCTGAAACTATCAAATCGTTACCAGAGATTTTGGGCCCAGATTCAAATAAACTTCCTTACCAACTGCTCGAGAACAGTGACCACTTGATGCTCTATGTTCCCAAGGAAGATATCCATGTCCCATTACAGACAGTGAAGCTATCTGGAGAAGACCGAAGGCCTTGTCACTTGTGCGGTCAAATATTCCGTATCAATGACATGCGAAACCATGTTGGAATGCACATTTTGAAGGCTCACCAAGATGTAATAGATCTCTCCCTCCTAGGTGGATTAGAAGTGAGAAATTTATTGTTTTGAATGATGTCTGTTATGCTGATTATGTTACGGTCGTAGTGAAGTGTTACTAAAGATAGATGTGATCTATATTTAGTGAACGACTACACGACCGTGAAGTCAAGTTTCAGTATTTTGGAATACGTTCAGAATGCCACTAGCGGTATTGTCTGAAGTAGAGCTCAGAGGTTTCAAGGTCTGGAGTAATCAGGTAGGATTCTCAAGATCAAGCTAGAGAAGCTATCTACTACAAGTGTCTGGCTTTATAGTACTTAGGCATAGGGCATTGTTCCAAATGAGGAACAATGGCAGGAAGAAAGGAGCATTGTTCTGGAAGAGGAACAATGGTGGAGAAGAATAGAACGTATCCAAACAGACAATATAAGTACAATGGAGACCATATTGGGAACAATGGAAGAAGTATACATTGTTAGAGAAGTAACAATGTAGAGGAGAAAGAGTGTCCGTTTAAGGGAACCAAGGCCATAGTAATGTGAGTACTAATAGAGAAGGTTCGAGAATATCAAAGAAGGTATGAATGGTGAAATGAAAATGGGTGGTCGTAACAGATTACTGTTAGATTGGACCAAATCCATGTGGATGGTGCGGAAGATCAGGTACTTGCCACACTTAGTGTTCGAAGGTCCGGTTAGGTCCAGTTTTTGGGTACCCGGAGGCTCTAACCGGGACCGAGACCGGTTAGCCTTTGTTCCCAGACCCAAAATAACCGGACCTAACCGCAAATAACCGCTTATAACCAGTTAGTTGCGGTTAGTAACTGGTTAAGACCGAAAATATTAAAAACCGGTTATAACCGGTATTAACTGCATGTTTGTGACTTAGTACAATTTATTGTCCTTTATGTAAGCTTCAAATCGACCCTGGGAACGTTAAATTCGGTAAAGAACTGACTGAGTTATGATTTTATTACATGCTATCTACTCTTTTGACTGATATTTTATGGTTTTAACCATAACTAAGTCAGTTCTTGACCTAAAATTATGGTCCAGAGCTTGTTTTAATGGCAAAAATGAGGGCTACAAATAACCGGTTATAACCGGTCAGTAACCGGTCCTATAACCGCAAAATAACCGGTTAGATACTTCTCAAAAACCATTAACCACTAACCGCGGTCCGGTTATTTGCGGTTAAGGTCCGGTTAGGTCTCGGTTATTTTCCGGTTAATTAACTGGACCTTTAAACACTAGCCACACTCACCTTTCTGAGACTCAAAAAACTATCAAGATCACTTCCGACTGTGAATACCATTATCAGAATATGCAATACAAATGTGCAACCAAAGTGACAAACCAAACTCCGTGTACCAATGTCCCTCTCAATTGCCCTATCTGCTCCACATCTCCGAATTCACGTCAGAAAACATTCTGGAAATATGAATTCATGTCTCATATGATGGAAAATCATCTAAATGAAGCAAACGAGCTTCCTTTTATCTCATTAGAGCTCTGGGCAACAATGCATATCAGCAAATGGGAAGGGATGAAGATGGACATACCTCAGGAAAAGACTGAATACTGGAGAGAATCCCACCAGGTTCTTGATAGTGATGATATACAGGCCATACAACAGGCCATTGATGAAGGCGAGGACAATAATTTTGGTGATGGTGGTGAGGAAGAGGTCGAAGACACGGAAGATACTTGGCATTCACGCAAATGAGCCATCTCGATTGAATCGTCGTCGTCGTCAAGAGCTGCATCACCCAAAAAGAAGCATCAGGCTTCTTAGGTCATCAATAGCTTCTTCGATGTGTATACTATTAACTATTATATATGACTTATGCATCACAATTTTGAAGATAATGTGTTATCTACATTACTGATGTGTCTCGATTGGGAGCTCCTGCCTAATCTGTTCGACCCTTACCTTGCCGGAGCTCATCCTAATTTGGACGCTGATGGGTACGAGACGGGGGGAGTTGGTGTTTCAGAATCTTCCAGCTGTAGTCCCTTGGTGGTGATATTGCTATGAGGACCCTTTAGAGGCTTTGTTTTTTAACCTGACCTCTGCATGTAATGTACCTTACCTAGATGTTACGATGATGGCTTCGCTTATCGAAGCCAGTATATAAGTTGGACATCTTCATATTGCTACGGTAGCTTTTATCTTAACACCCCACGTAGAACACACCCAACATACAGAGTGCTAGTTCTCTTAGGTGATCCTAAGAGCTCAAACCTACTTTGAAATGCACTAGCATTTCACTTTTTTGAACTACAATCATATTATTGGTTGTATACTACTTAAGCTACCAAGCTACATATAAATACCCCTACGAAAAACCCCTATAATGTTGACAAGCCAAGATGTCATCTAACATTAATATACCAAGTCCCACGGGCTTGTCCGCAATGTCGCGGTCGCCGCGCATGAGCGAACAAGCTCTGAATTCACCAGCTGAGCATGGCTTTGAAGCCCGAGCTGGTACTGCAATGTTGCACTCGACAGGCGCAAGTTTACAGGGCGTAGATACTCCAACTCCTCAGGCAAGAGCAGGGAGTGAAACATCATGATCTAGACAACCATTTGATAAAATGATGGGTAGCCAGACTGAGGCACCATCATTGATGTCCCATCACACGGGTACAATCAGGACATCCAAAATACCACAATGCAGGCACACACTGCATGCAGAGTCCGGACACTAATGATTTGATGCGATGATATGGAATGGGAACAAATGTTCCCATCGCACAAATGGACACACTATTGGCAGAGAAATTAATGCTATTTTGGGAGGACTTCACTGAAATTCAAGTACCTACTAATAGATATTCGGAACTAGTTTCTGAGGCACTTTCGAGTATGATCCTTGCTCAGAGTGCAAGGAGCATGCCTCCAGGAAATCCTAATGATGAAGATTATGTCTTGTCAGTCATGAAACATGTTGGACTTACTGTAAAGTTTTACATGAATATGATGCAAAGGAATGTGACTAAAGATAGAAATCAACATATACCCATTCCTGAGAATTATCTTGAGATAGTTCAAGATGAATATGCGAGCCGCTGCTCGGGCTCGATGGTACAAATTCATGTGCCTATTCCGAGGGTGCCTATTAATAATTCTCTTGACTTACCTGTGAGAGACAATGAAGATCAAGTATCTATTGAATACCTGGAAACTAATCAGCTGTCCATGTCTAACCTGGGATCATGAGATACAGAATTATATATGTCTGTTAACTCAAGAATGCTGAATGTATATCACACTCAGGGACTTGAGATGGAGCAAAATAATAGCTCACCCAGACAGCAGAATAACTCTGCTTCAGTATGATTTGTGCGAGATATACAATCTCCTGTGGTGAAAAAGGAGAATTCTCCAGTATATATACCAGGAGATGGAGATGATAGTGTCATTACTGAGGCTGCGCAACAGATTATCCAATGTGGAATTATTACACGTGTGCAGTTAATTGAGCTGGCTGATTGCTATAAAGTTCCAGGAACTTCATCCATTGGAATAGCAAATGACCTATGAGATAGAGTAGTGCTGCAACAAATCTGAGATGCAGATATTAAAAATACTGGAAGGTCTCATTACTCTGACCAAGGTATTCAAAGGAAAAATAATGTCGTAATTGGTTATGAGAAGTATGTATGAGCAGAGTCAATCTCGAGACTATGAGTTTCAAGATTACAATTTGGCTCCGCGAAAACTGTGATTACACCTTTCAAGGCTTGCAAGATAATTTACCGAAGGCAATAGAAGCAGTTGCACTTGACACAATTCGGAAATGGGAACACCGGATGTATCGGTGGATGGATCCTATCGAGTTGGACTCTCAGCTCGTGATGCTCAATTCAAAGTCAAACAATTCAGCATGAGGAAGTACACATCTCACTGACGTGTCCCAGAGTCCCTCGCAAGACAGTTTGATTGATTAGATTACTGTTATCATATCTTATTGCATCCATATATGTACATACCTTCCATATATAGTTATTATTACATAAGCTGGCCAAATCAGCTGTGTGGAAATATTTTATCTCTGTCAGTTTTGAAGTAAATAAAAAATGGTCCAGTAGTTTTGATCAGCTTGCTAAAAGAAACATTTTTACCAGACCGATAAGAAAAAGGGCAATTTTTTGGCCCAGAAATTTCTTTGTACAAAAGTAGTGGTGACTAAGTCTGGTGCACCATAGCATTATGCTATCTTCAGGGACCTCCGTGATAAGTACACTACTATTAACGGGTGCACTATTCACTATCCCTTCATCACTTTCTGATTCTTCTGAATCAGTTACATCTTCAATAGTGACCATGAAGTTGTTGTTCATGGGCATAGTAGGAATGTACATATGCGTAACTTGATGCATCATTTCTTTCATGACCCCTGGTGATGATCCTAGCACTTGGCCGATTGTCACACCAATAGGCGTGTTTAGGATAGCTTCAGCAACCTTGCAGTTTAACGTGCCTTTCTGTACTGGAGCCTGAGTTTGGTACATGGGTCCTGCCTTCTCAGGTGCTGGTCTTTCCTTGTCTGTTCTTGCAACTTCAGTGAGTGGAGGGACTTCGAGGAATGGAAACTCTGGGGTGGTTGGGTTTCCACTAAAGATGCTTAGTGCGGGGTGTGTGTGAACTACTAGATAATCAAGTAGTCACTTTTAATAGACCTGGTAATGTCTACTAAAGGAATACTATCAAGTCTAACTTGCTTCACTTTTTAATAACTACTCTTTACTACACTCAAACACCCAAATCAATGTTTAGTTGACTTAGTTCATCCAAGGGGAGGATAATAGTTTTATAATATGGATACCTGATAGTAGGTGCATGATAAGGCTGCGTTCGGACTCAGAATGTCACATTTTGATGGCATTCTGAGCGACATTCTCAAGCACGTGAGATTCTGTGTGACAGCTAAATATAGTAATGATAAGATCAATGTGAAATCAGTGAATCTGTAGGCTCAACGAACGCTCGATTTGAAGCCTTTCTGTCATTCTGCCATGCCTTCCGACAATGAGCGGGCTGTTACACAGCAGCGAGTACTCACAGCAACAGCATACTTTCTTCATATCATTGGAATTGCAGCAACTCTCTATCAACAGGCCAATTATTGGCAGCAACCATATCATACTTCGGCGCTTTCTGGAGCAGCTTGGGTCAACGAGCTGCCAATTCACGGCCATCCTGACCGTATTTTCAATGAACTTGGGATGCAACTACATGTTTTCACCACTTTTTGCGCCAATCTACAACTTCTTTGTGGCTTCACCACGTCGTGCAATGGGGTTACCGTGGAAGAGCAAGCTGCAATATTTCTGTATGCCTGCGTCACTGGTTTATCAGTATGCCATCTAGGCAAGAGATTTCAGTGATCCAATGAAACAATATCCAAGTAATTATTTGTCCCTTTTCAAATTTATAATGTCTGATTCAATATACATGACAGATACTTTAAAAAAGTTCTTTTTGCTGTCTCTGCTGGTCCATTCTATGACCACTACGTCAAGCTCCCAGATCTCGACTCCAACCTCTCCGATTACATCCGCAAAAATTCTAAATTCTTCACTAGTACCTACCACCCTTTATGATATACCTTAAACAAATGCCAGCACAGTCATCTGTATCCTTCCAAGTGTAGTTATGAAATGAAATGCCCTAGACAAATGAAATGGAATATTTTAATTTCTTTCCAGAGAATATATCATAACTGGTATAGAGATATTTCATAAATGTCTAGCTACTTATTTTATATCTATGTGGCAACTTCCCTGTAACACCATAGAATACAAGAAATTTACCACCCATGAGATACAAGTGCTTAAGTGTTATATCTTAAGTGTTTCACCTCTAAGTACTAAGTAGCTTCAAAGCAAGAGTCCCATAATATAAAAGAAACCAAGTAACAATATTTACAAGCTGTTAAAAATAAGACCGCAAGTCTAAGTGTGCTTCCAAGTCAAAGAAAGAGAGTAATAAGCCAAGGAACCTGTCTAAAGTGACTTGTTCAAAACCTACCCTTTGTCAAAGGACATCTGGGGACCTGGACTTTAGTGTCAGTAGACGAAGCGTCTATGTGCCTCTGGCCATTGTTTAGGGACTGTAGTGTCAGCAGATAAGAAGTCTGTGTGCCTCTTTCCACAAGTAGAGTTTTTGAGACAAGTAAAGACAAGTTAAAGGGCATAGAGCCATCTTCTCAATTGGAGAACAAGTAAAGCGAGATCAGTTAGCAGTTTGTGCATAGAGCACTAGTTTCAGAATCACAGTTATGAATCTACAACCCAGTCTATTAGACTTAAAATGACCCATTGGCTATTAACACATCTAAGGCCTTGCCCGAAACTGTTACTTAGTTAGAAACCTTCTTTTATCGCAACCTTTCATCAGATATCGATACTATAAAACTGTTATCCTCCCCTTGGATGAATTAATTCAACTAACAATTAATTTGGGTGTTTGACACGTAGACTAGTAGTATTAAAAGTGAAGCAGCTTAGATTTGATAGTGATCCTTTAATAGACATCACAGAGTCTATTAAACACAACTACTTGACTATCCAGGAAGTTCACACACATCCCGCACCAAGCATCTTTATCGTGTAAATAATGCCTGCAGGCAATAGATATAGGACGCTCCTGACTTCCACGTACCATGCACATCATACATGCATCTCAGCTAGCAGTGCCGCTTTCTTCTGGATCTGTGGCTATTGATGCTGGTTCCTTCTTGCCTTTCTCGTCCTATTACCACTTTTGGTAGTCTCCCAGGTAGAGGGTAGAGCGTGCATCTAACTAATGTGTCCGCATCCTGTATATCTCTCAGTAAGTCACAAGATATGCTCACTAGTGACCACCACATTCACATCTAGCTTTTACTAGCCGTCTCATGCTCCTAGCCATAGTATTTTATAGCTAGCTTGTTTAGCAATACATTGATTGTACTGAATTCGCCGCGCACCATTTCCAAAGGATCCAGAAGTCTTTAATTTATTCCCCATGGTGCATTTATGCCTTGCTAGTCATTTGTGACTTATGCGTTCTGTGTTTCACTGTTTTCTAACTTTTAACTGTCTCCCAGCTTATCATACAGACTCAGCTAGCTCTGAACCATGTCTGATTACCATTATCACAGGTTATATGACTGCTAGTAGTTGCATAGCTAGGCCTTAGACTACTAACATGGGTGCGTTATAGTCTCTCTGTCTCGGTTATATTCCATAGGTAAAAGATAATATAATGCGAAATTCATGCATGGCCTGTTTGCGGCCCTATCACCGACACTGCGCTTGCAGAGTTAGACGACCTTGATGAGGACCTGGCTCACTTGGAGGCCTGTGAAATGGCCAAGTAGTTTTGGCACCTGGTAAGTCCTATCTTTATCTTTACTTCTTTTATCTAGCCAATACTGACTTGTATTTTTACAGACATATATTCACTTCTCCTGTACTCTCTTGGGACCTAAACATTTTTATGTAGTATATTGCCCCATATCTTGTTATCTTTTGGTATCTTGTATTGTACTAGCTTCGCTTCTTAGATAGTTTTTAAGGGTCTATCTTCTGTAGTTTTAGCTAGTGCTTGTCTTTATCTTTGTTTTTAAAATGTAAAATCCTTATCTTGTTGCTTGAATTGTAGTCTGATTAATCAGTTTCGCTTCAAAGAGTGTCTGCAGACTCTCCTTATATTGCTATAAGTATCTGAGACTATCTTTTAAGCATTCTTTAAGACTTCATGGCCTTACTTGACTAGGTTTATGATGTAAAATTCATAGTCAAATCGCAAAATTTTGTGGTAACCATAGATGCTCTTATGCATCGGCTGGTCGTTCTGCATGCACACACCCTGTACCTCTCCCCCAACTTAAAATCAACTGTCCCAGTTGGTCCAAGTCCATACTAGAGATCAGTTACTATGTGCGGTTCATCCTAGAAAGTAGCGTACTGTGATCGGTTGCCCGGAATCAATTTTTACGCACTTTCTCTTTCAATATAAAACCGAGACATTGGACACTAGTGCTCCCCATGGCTTCTAACAACCAAGTAGATGCATCTAACACCCCTCCGGCTTATAATCAAAAACCTCTGTGACATATGGGATGGTCGTTCCCATACTACTCCCGAGGAACAAGTCACCATCAAGGAGGCAAGGTTTACCACTCTTTTCAATGCTGCTCACAACCTTGACACTGCTCAAATTTGCCTTCAAGACAAGTATCCTATTCCCAAGTTTACCGTGTTTATGCAGGCTTTCATGCATCACTCATTATTTATTTCCTCATTCACATCATTATTTCTCGTCTTATTTCATTTGATGCCATCCCCGAGGGTACTGTCCATGGACAGGAATCTGCTGGATTCTACTGCATTCTAAATGGACTCTGGTTCCGTTTAATCAGTACTCCGTGCGAGCATTTTGGTGGCGAGATGGCCAGAAGGATGTACATGCTTATGCATTCCCCCACTCTCCCTGCCTATCTGCAGTCCAACACTGTTCGTCTTATCATTTCTTACATGTCATTTGCTTTCTTAACTTCTATGGGTAACTCTTAGACCACTCATTTGGCCTGGAAACTTGCTAGCAAAGGTGTAGACAAGGTTATCCAGCATGTAGAGGATAAGTGCATTGTCTGTTACTTAGTCAGCATGCACATTCATGCATTCCGTGACCTTCAGTTACAGCTTGCTCCTAAGCCTAGACATAGCTGCAGAGTTCCTACCCATCTCATTCATTACTTAGTGCAGTGTAGTGTTTCCTTGCTCACTTGTAGCCCCTTCATCAAAGTTGAAGTACTCTTACATCCCAAAATAGTAATGATTGATTGGTGCTCTTACGAGGCACTGATTGCAAATCATTACACATCTATTAATAGAACACAGAAATCGCTACTTGCGCACTTTGGAAAGAAAACATTTTTCATTAAGAATTGAGAGACATAGCGATGCACATAGATACAGATAGGATCGACTGAGGTGCTCTCAGTCAGACCGGCTGCATAGACAGCAATTTTACTCTGCTGTGTGGCTAAAGTTTTAACGCACCTACAGATCACTTGTGCTTTTGACAGTCTCAATCCTAAGTCCAAGTACACTATAAAAGCTAGCCAGGACCCAGCATTTCAACCTGCTTCAGCATCTCTGCTTGGCACCCACTGTCTTTTCTGTTATTATGTCATCTCTTCCCATCAGGAAAAACACTTTTGCCCCAGGTCATCCCAGGAAAAATTGGCTGGAAGAGGTACTATAATGTGCTCTGAGGGCATCCTGGGGCACCTTGGATACTCCTGTAAGGTCACTTTTGGACCTATGACAAGTTAGATAAGATCAAGTTTCCCAGGCCATCCCAGAGCAACTTGGGTCAACCTACACATGTCCTAGGTTACATGCATCCTAGGTTGCATATTGCTTGAATTTGGCCAATCATTCAGGAACTCAATGTTCAATTTGTATAAAATATATGAAATGTAATTAATTAGATTAATATACAGGTTCTGAATCTAATATAGGTACAAGCAAATTACATTATGTATCTAAGAGACTCAGAAGTGACGACCAGTGCTGGGTCTGCCCCAACAGGCCTCGAGATCATGCCCTCGAAGCCACTAGCAAATCCTCCTGCAACGGCACTAGCAACATGTCCAAGGCGGCGTGCACTGCTGCCATGCCCACCATTGCGGCAGGCTTCGAGGTCATTGTTCTCCTCAAAGTCTCATGCCTCCAATTCGAAGTCCTCAAGGTCGTGCTCAGAGACCTCTTCTGATGCGCTGCCATGTCTGTGGCTGCCATGCCCACCGCCTGAACCCCGACCTCTGCTCTCGCAACTGCGACTGCTCTCGTTCAACAGCCGCTACTTTCTGTAGCTCCGTGCACCCACCCACAAGCCACGAGGAATCCATGTCATAGCGATCGACAGCCAACACAAACAATCACCTCTTGAACGTCGGACGATGGCGAATAACGACCACATAAGCATCCATGGACAGGGAGGAGGCCGGGTGGGGTGCTGGTGGTGGTGGATTGCGGCGAGTGCCCGGAGGTGTCAAGAGGCAAGGGCTTGATCTGGTGATGTGTATGTATGGCGCGGCGAATATGTTGTCAGAGTTGGAGGCGAGCTATATGACTTGGATTTGTTTGGGGCCACTGAACAAACATACCAGCCCCGGATGTGCGCAGATGATGACAGCGTCAAAGGCAACGCTGTCGAGGGGGCGATGGGCAATGGGTCTAGTTTGATGAACCCCATGTTGCCTGCATGGGAAAACACGAGTTGTCCTCGCGAGGGCATGAGGAATGAGGTCGACGTTTGGTGCAACGGTGGCGGAGCGTGCTCGATGTCTGTCGGTCCCTCGCCAGTCATCGTCCTTGTAACAGGGGCAGCAGTCATGGTGGTGTGGTTGTTGGAACGGGGTAGCTGGTGGGGCTTGGTGACCGAGTGCCCATGGTCGATGGTGGGCGGCAGTGCAAATGTAAGAGGAGACAACACCATCGAAGGCCGCCTGCATGCCGATGCCGCCGATGCACGTTGAGGGGCAAAAGTTGGGACAAGGGACGGGGGTTCCGCGATGGCATTGAACGTGGGGTTGGATGGTGGTGGTGGTACGCATGGTGGTGGTACGTGTGCTGCTGCTGCTGCAGGTGTTGTGGATGTTGGTGCTAGTGGTATTGAGGTTGGTGGTGGTGGGTATGCGAACGGTGCTGCAGTGTCGCATCCTCCACAACCATGCTCGTCGGTGTAGGCAGCGTCGACGCCCGAGACCCGCTCGAGTATGACAGTGCAGGCTCCAACGATGAGCCTCCTCCACTCGAGCCTGCACTACTCCAACCCGCTAAACCAGAACTTGCACTCACACTCGCACTGGAGGGCCCCGCAGTGTGCGAGGAGAACATTGAGGTCATCGGCGGGGTGAGCATGGACTCGTGTTTTGCCACACTCATCGCACTAACCGCACTGGCCCCAGCATTTGAGGAGGATGCAGACGAGCTGGCGGACCGCAGGAGGTCAGCCGCACCGCGTATTGATGGCCTTGGCGTGCTGGACGCGGACGACATCACGGTCATGTCGCCGATGCACCTGGGGTGTGGTGCAGTCATCGTCGATGCTCCCGCTGAAGAGACCGCGAGCGGCTAGCTGTGAACGGACTACTATTCTCCTTACCTGAGCTATTTTTAGCACTTAGTAAAGCTTATACCGTAGTCTAAATGTTACAAGTCCGGACATTACAATGACAAGGCTACTAAGGACTAGAGGAAACTATGCAAGATAACGAGGAACACACGGTCAATTAAAGACATTATCATTAGTAACTATTGAGATAATAGTCAATACATCTAATAAAGTGTATGGAAATAGGCGCCTTTCAGTAATATCTTAACCATCCGGCCTATACAGAACGAGGCACGGATCTCTAGATTAAAGAATGGACATCTAAGCACACTACAGGACAGGTCGCGTGACATTGCCGAAGGCATCAAGGACAGTGGAGCAGTCGGGGTAAAGCAGACGCCCATAGACGCGCCTGTAGCAACGCCGATCAAAGCTCGGATCAAAGGGATACCAAATTGGGAACACATACCATATCAGGTAATAACTGGGTACAGGAAGATTTCCGGGGTGCATAACTCGACACAGCGAGATCCCAGATGCACGCCGAGGGTACCAAGATACCGGGTACAGAGGACGAAGGGTTACAACCCTAATCACGAGCATTATCTCAGACAGAACGTGCGTGGATTGCCCGAGCGTCTCCAACGAGATGTAGGCGCGTCTATGCTCCGGTCAGTCTATAGCCAATGACAGGACAAGATACCAATGCAAATGAAAGGTCACGAGCCTGTATACCACGCGGTCGAGGAGGATTAAGTCTTAGGTGCTTAAGTTAGCCGAACCGATGACGATCTGAGCTCCCGATCCAACCAAAAAGGCATGATTGAGCGGATGAGCACGGAAACTGTACTCCACAAGGCCGCCGCTCGTGCACAAATGCCCATGAAATCTCTATATTCTCGTCATTGCATCTATGTAATAATATATTGTCTCAGTAGTATATAAGCAGCTCTATAACACCATAGAATACAAGCAATTTACCACCCATGAGATACAAGCGCTTAAAGAGTTATATCTTAAGTGTTTCGCCTCTAAGTACTAAGTAGCTTCAAAGCGAGAGTCCCATAATTATCAAAAGAAACCAAGTAACGATATAAACGAACTGTTAAAGATGAGAACGCGTGTCTAAGTGATCCGCCAAGACAAGTAAAGAGAGTTATAAGCCAAGGAACCTGTCTAAGTGACTTGTTCAAAACCTACTCTTTGTCAAAAGGACATCTGGGGACCTGGACTGTAGTGTCGGTGGACGAAAGCATCTACACGCCTCTGGCCATTGTTAAGGGACTGTAGTGTCAGCGGATAAGACATCTGCACGCCTCTTTCCACAAGTATAGTTTTTGAGACAAGTAAAGACAAGTTAAAGGGCATAGAGCCATCTTCTCAATTGGAGAACAAGACAAAGCGAGATCAGTTAGCAGTTTGTGCATAAGAGCACTAGTTTCCGAGTACCAGACCAGAATTTACACAAGTCTATTGGACTTAAAACGACCCATTGACTATAAACGCGCCTAAAGCCTTGTCTGAGCCGTTACATAGTTAAACACCTTCTTTTATCGCACACCTACTATCAGGTATCGATATTATAAAACTATTATCCTCCCCTTGGACGAACTAAGTCAACTAAACATTGATTTGGGTGTTTGAGTGTAGAAAAGTAGTTATTAAAAGTGAAGCAAGTCAGATTTGATAGTATCTCTTTAATAGACATTACAAAGTCTATTGAAAGCGACTACTTGATTATCTAGTAGTTCACACACACCCCGCACTAAGCATCTTTACCGCGGTGTCGTGGGGTCGTCGATGCAACGGCGGCATCGTGGGGGTGGCCGTGGATGCACCTGGGGCATCGTGTATTGATCGTCGAGGGGAGTGGGCGGTGGGTGAAGGCAATGGGATGAGGAGCCGGGGTGTGCAACACCAAATGGTGCAGTGGATGGGGTTCGCGGGTGGTGTAAGGCCGTGGTCGAGGTCCCAAGCACAGATCTGAATGTCATCTGATGCAGACGACATTCGAATCTGAGGAGACGATGAACAGCGGTTCGTCGTCTCCTCGTACAAGCTGTGGGGAAGAGGTGAGTGTGCGTGTGGTCTGAAGTAGAAGTGCAGAATGAGTCGGCAGTACCGACTCATTTGCTCACATACCTCGCGGGTCCCCTTCTACCAGGGCCTCCCCTCTTGGTCTCTCAGTCCCCTCGCTGCCCACCTATATCCTCCAAAAGAAAGTCCACACCCCTTGACAAGAAGGGGGCATGAGAGAGTGCGGGTTGAAGTAAAGGAGGATGAGGTGGAGGTTGAAGATAACAATCAACAACATTTGAGGTTGTTGATCATGTTATCCGGCAATTTCCGAGAATGACCGCATTGGCCAGGAAATGCAGACCATCACAGAGTCTCGGAGAGGGAGTGACAATCCGGTGAGGCATTATGAATTTGCGACATGCATGTCACAAATTCATCACAGAAATCAATGAAAGTGCGAGGGCGATGCGACGTGTTTAGTCACCTGATCATATCTGAGCTTTGCAAAATTCCCTAAGTCATCTCAAGCGGAGTTTGGAATTGAGGGTCACCTGACATGTTGAACTTTCATTGCACAGTTGAAATGCTTTGTCTTCCCTCCCTCTTTCCTCACCTGAACTGAACAACTGCGCTGATGGCATTTGCACCCCTCCCCTTATGTTAGGGATGTGGGCTGACTTTCAAGAGGGGTAGGTGATAGAAAATGGATCACATACAATGAGAGGAGACCCTAGAAGAGGGAGACCCACTTGGTGCATCACGAGACAAGAGTCGTATGACTCATCTCGCATTCTGCTCTCACCGCCCCTACCTCCAACTCACCAATCCACCCTCAGGCCATACAGTGGAACTAAAAACCAAGACGGCTCCATGGGCAGTTGCAAAACACAACACCAAAGACAAAACAGCCACAGGTACATCACAGTGCAACCCTCTGCCTGCGCTGCTGCTAACCCCCAACTCCACCCTTTTTTTGTGCAGGCAATGACTCTGCGCATGCAGTTGCATTACCAGGATGCCACGGAATGCACAATGATGAGCTACATCGCTGAGACCAAGTATGTCACAATGCAAACCTTTGCCCACGCTGCTGCTAACCCCCTCATTTGTGCAGGTAATGATGCTGTGCACCAAGTCCACCAGGTAGGTCACAGTGCAACCCCTTTCTTGCATTATTGCTAACTCCCAACCCCCACACCTCTTTTGTCGAGGTCTTTACACTCCCCCACCTGTTCCACGTGGACTTCACGGACTCCACGGAATCCATGGACAATCCGTGGACTTTTTACATTTTTTTTCAGGTTTGATTTTGGTGAAAACACCTGCCAAATTGCAAATTTTAGTCCACAAAAAGTCCACAAAAAGTCCACACAATGTCCATTTTGGGTGTGGACTCCATGAACTGTCCATGGACAATGCCGTGGATTTTGTGGACTTGCCCTTACTATATTAATAATAATAGCAAAAAAAAGCCATAAGCAGGAATTGAACCATTGACCAACAGCATATTGTTGCAGCCGCGCTGTAGCCACCTGCACCAAGGTGCCATTTCCATTTTAAGAATTTTGGCTATATATATACCAAATTATGTCAGCAACTCGGCAACTGGTTACCGAACGTTGGTGACGCGGCTGCAACGTTGCCACGTCACCGCTTGCTTGCTTCCCACCACCACCCATCCACCATTCCACCACCATCCGCCTCCCCACGGACCACCCGCTGACAGCACAACCACGGCAACAACAACAACAACAACAACAACAACAACACACGGTGCATGAGGGAAAACGCACCGCGGGGGTGTTGGATCCCAAGGGGAGACCCAAGAAATGGGAGACCCGTACGGTGCATCGCGAACAATGAACCCCACAATGACGAACTAACCCCCGCCCCGTCCCTCGCAGACTCGACGTGCCCCCGGGCACGGCAAACGACACCGATGACACATGACACAGCGATGGACGCGACAACAATCACGCGGCGAGGCAATGAAGCGACGAAGCGACGAGCGACGACGATGGCGCGGATCCGTGAAACCGAGCAACAGGACGACTCGACAACGCGGCGCGTGAGGGACATGTGCCGCCGGGAGTATTGGATACACAGGGGGGACCCAGGAATGGGAGGCCCACAAGGTACGTCATAAATGACGATACACAATGATGGCAATGACGGCTAACCCCCCACTCCATCCCCTGCAGCGTCCCCCGCAGATACAATGTGCCTGCCGGGCACTGAAACAATGCTGACAGCAGCGTCGCATGTGACCGACCACCCCAACCACACCCGCCGCGCGACCACCATGATGGACACGCGACGGCAACAACAGCGGGAGCACACGTCGTGCTCCCGTGTCGTGCTCCCGTGTCGTTCTGACATTGGGTGGGTGCTGAGAACCACAATGGCGGTGCAGCAGCAGACGTGAAGGTGACGCCAGCGGGCCTGCCACCTGCCCTATACCCCACGGGCACCGACAAATGACAGCGGCATTGTCATCGATCCCCCCTCACCATTGCCCCTCACCACGACCCCACGACAGCCACGATGAGCCCCGGGAACGCATGCCGATGAGCCACGATGGCTCATCGTTGCCACTGCACCTCACAAGCATGCCGGATGGCCCACCAAACGCGACGACGCCAGGAGGAAGGGCGCGGGGAGGATGAGGGGTGCGATGGGTACCACCAGGTACATGGACACCGCGGCTAACCCCCACCCCATTTTCCTGCAGATAACGACACCGCGGCACCTCGAACAGCCACGAACCATGACGAAACAGGGTACCAGGCACCCACAGCCATATGGCTAACCACGGCCACGAGAACAATGACGAGGCGTCCAACATGAACACTGACGACACCATCGAGAAGTGCCCGCAGAAGGCCGCAAGAACAACACCGTGGCGAACAACGACGGCCCTGCCGACAACAACAACGATGACAACGCCGCCGCTGCCACATGCCTTCGATCCGCCACATCACATGCCGCCCTTGTCCCGCCCTCCTTGTCCTGCCGCTGCCTTCCACCTTGCCACACCAAACCCCAATGCCCCCACCTTGTCTCATACAGATGGTTAGAGGGGGCCCTCAGCCATTTTTTGTAGTCATATACCATGTAATTACAGATTAAATAAATATATTTGATTTCATCCCTACATATATTGCTACATAAGTGTTCTACTTAACTGATTTCTACAGTATTTTTGTCTTGGGCTTAAATTCTTTGCAAGTCCATGGACAATGTACAAATAATGACTTGAAATCTCTTTCTAAGTCATTCTGGTCCACAGAAAGTCCACAGAAAGTCCATGGAAAGTCCACAGGCAGAATCCATGGGTTTGGACTTTGTGTGGACTTTGTGTGGACTTTTGTGGACTGTCCATGGACATCCGTGGACTAATTTTTACAAAAGTAAGAAAAACACCATTAAGTTGAAAGTCCACAAAAAGTCCATGGAATTCCATGGAGTCCGTGGAGTCCATGTGGACAGGTGGGGGACTGTAAAGTACAGAATCCAGAGCAACCTGGGTTCACCCAGGCAAGAAGTGCTTAAATTCAACTGCAGCCTAGGAGATCATTTGCTCACCCCAAGTACGTCCTAGGGTATCCTAAGTAAAAGCTAAAGGGAAGAGATTGCCCCAAGTGTCTCCTGGGAGCTAAGTGCAACCTGGCTGCCCTGGCACTCTTAGGGTCTCCTAGGGTACCTTCAAGTTTCCTGGGAAACTCCTGGGGCAAAAGTGTTTTTCCTGATGCCTGAACTCAACTCTTCTTTCACTGATGCTGATCTCGAAACTCAGCGTATCTTGCACCGCACTCATCCCAGTCATCAGGACAAGGTTAACGAGCCCGGAGAGCTCTGGAAAGAGACTCTACATTGCCTTCATTTCATAGTGCATCTGTCTTATCATTTTCATAAGCTTGCTTATCATCCTTTTGTCTTACAGGCATCATTTATATCTTCCTGGAAGATGCATTCTGTGGTCCATCTTTTAATAACTTTACTGACTCTTCTTGGTCTGGTCCCCAAACAAACGGTTCATGATTATGTGTTGGTCTTTGTAGGAACCTGGCTGATCGCATATTAGAGATGTAACTGCGCAGTACGCCAACAGTACTGAGGAAACCTCTGACCTGGAATAGGTCCATAAATTTGTCCCAATCCATGATCTGCTTTACGTGCTCAGTGGTTGGTTTGCGACCCTCCATAATGCACAAGTGACTGACTATGGTAATATCTGCTGTGCATATTACTGACTTATATCCTGAAAACATGCCGCTGCAATATTTCATGCATTGTACTACCCGATTAACATTCTGCATGTGTTCCCATACAAAGTGTCTAATTCCCAGGTTTTCTGGTATCATCTCATAAGTGCCATCTGTATTTTGGTAGTGAGTCAGAGGTCCTCTGACCGGTACATCATCAATATATGGGATCGTAAAGTCAGGCATTTCTTCTTTCAAAATAAATGTAACGTCATCATGGAAGATGGGAACAGAGTTTGTCCAGCCCATAGGTAAGGTTATTAAATGCATAGCACCGTAGGGAGTCTGGAATGTAGTAAGATCACGTGACTGCTCAGCTAATTGTCGCTCATCATATCCTACATATAAATCAAACATTCCGCCACAAGCTCAGCCTGAAAAATGCGCGCTAATTCTTCTATTGCAGGCAGAAGCCCAGAGTGCGCGATGGTCACCTTGTTCAAGGGTTCCAAGCTGTGCACTATCCTGAGTTTTCCATTTTTCTTGGCCACGGTGAGAGACCCGCTACGCGCTCAGCGACCTAAACAACACACACAACTGCAGAGCGAGATCCTAACTAGGTCGAGCAATGCTCTACTAGCTTCAGAAATATGTAGTGTGCTGTACTCCATGGTGTTTGTTTTATTTAGCTAGCTGACTTGTAGACAGCGCCTCGTGGTTCATTTAAAGTGGATATGAGGGATTATTCAAATACATGTTTTATCTTCATTTCAAGCTTCGCTTTATCACAAGGATGAACAGTTTTATTGATTTTAAGGTTTTATGTTTTTAGAAAAGCTCTCTAAGACACTACTAGCTCAACTTTCAAAGCAACTAGCTGCTCTGGAGGCTCAGAACTCATCTGAAACTAAGCCCACACTGTGCGCTATCTTCTGAACGATCTGCTAGCCCACTTGGACTCTGTTTCTGACTTTCTCTAGGCACTCTTCCAGCCTCTAAGCACTCTCTGGCTTCTAAATTCTTGGACCTTGTCCTCAAGAACTTCTCTTTAACACTAAGCCTTCTTCTGGCTTTCAAACGAACTCTATTGAAGTCAAACTGTTCCTTTATTTGTCCTCTTTCTTACTAGACACTGCGTCCTAGCTCGAATTAAAACTGTGAAGAGATTGCTTAAGGTAAACTAGCTATAGAAGTACATCTTTTATACTACAACTATATGTGGTTTCCATGTGTGAATAAAATAAGATAAAACATTCTTATCTCTTGTAAATAATGTCTGCAGGCAATGGGTATAGGGTTGGGTCCTTCAGATGACCAGATAGAGGTCAAGGATTTGGAAATTCATCCCATTCTAGCACGCTAGGATGCTCCTGACTTCCGCGTACCATGCGCATCATGTGTGCATCTCGGCTAGCCATGCCGCTTTATTCTGGATCTGCGGCCATCATTGGTGCCAGTTTCTTCTTTCCTTTCTCATCCTATTACCACTTTTGGTAGTCCCCCGGGTAGAGGGTAGAGCGTGCACAAGATATGCTCGCTAGTAGTCGTTTGCGCTTTTGCCGCATGCTAGCTAGCTGCTTCTTGTACTCCTAGCTGTAGTATTTTTTTCAGCAATATACTGATTGTATTGAATTCACCGTGCACTATTTCCAAAGCATCCAGAAGTCTTTAATTTATTCCCCATGGTGTGTTTAGGCCTCGCTAGTCGTTTATGACTTATGCGTTCTATATTTCACTGCCTGATAACTTTTAACTGTCTCCCGGCTTATCATTCGGACTCATCTAGCTCTGAACTGCATCTGATTACCATTGTCACAGGTTATATGACAACTAGTAGTCACATAGCTAGGCCTTAGACTACTGACTTGGGTGCGTTATAGTCTCTCTGTCTCGGTTATATTCTATAGGTAAAAGATGATATATTGCAAAATTCATGTGTGGCTGGTTTGCGACCCTATCAACAGTAAACCAGCGAGATCAATACGGCAAGTTCGACGGCTCGTAGACCTGTGATTTTTCCTTGGACCTGATGATCTTACATACTTCATCATAAATTCCCAGAGGAATTGGGATATTCATTTCTACCCATGGCTTATGTTCTATGGTAGGAATGACTACAGGAGGGAAGAAGTCTTCCCTGAATTTTCCTCATTCATCATCCTCCGAAGCGAACACCTGGTTCTATTCTGCGATGAGCTGATGTACCAGTTTGCATTCTTCTGGTAACAAGAAGTCTCCCTCATGTACTTTATCCATCACATCTTTTCTTTCTTGTGTATATCTTCCTTTTGGCTCGAAATCAGGTGGGTTTTTACTAAGCTTGGGCATATCTGCTAATGGATCTCCCTTGATTTCCCGCTTGATCCTGTACTGCTGATAAAAAGGCGAGCCTTTTTCCTTCATCCATGAATGTTCCATTATCTTTGTGTTGTGCATAGCGCACGTGCAAATTTTTCTCGCTCTCCACAAGCTCTATCATCATCACTACCTCTCCTTCATCTGGGATAAATTCCTCAAGGTCGTCTAAAAAGCCTGGGTGCTTTCATGGGTTGTCAGCTGATGCTTCTTCCTGTACTCAATAGGGTTCTCACCACATTCATATGTAGGTAGACACACTTGCTTCCCAGTATTAGGGTCCGTGATAGTGATAGTCTGACTGCCATCCATCTCATTCTGAATCCTGCTTCTGGTAAGCATGTCAAATGGTCTCCCCAACAAAACTCGGTATGCTGGATTCTTAAGAATATGCACCTGTAGGTAGAGCATAAGTCCACCAAGATTAAATGGTACATTTCTTGCCAACCCAAGCATTCTGTTTGTGGATCCATTTGTGCTCTGCATATTAACCGTGATTCCTGGGTTCCAGATTAAGCCTAGTTCAATAGCGACTGCCTCGGCCATAGACACAATCTGCAAACTGGGATCTACTACTGCCTTTTCTTGACCCATCTGATTGATCTTCAAATAGATAGACCTAAGAGCTAGAGATTCCCATGTGACTATAGGTTCATCAGGCAATGCTCCATCGTGTTCTTGTATGAACTACAACACAGGATTGCTTGCTATGTTCCAACCTGACATTGGCTGCCTGGTATCTTCTCAGTCTTTAATCTCATCATTTTTAAACTGTAGATCATGAGTGAATGTCACCCTTGGTGCAGAAGTGTCATTCCTGCTCGGCCTCTCATATTCCTCATCTAAAATCTCCTCTATTAAGACTGGCTGCCTGGTTTTGGTTATCTTTTGAGCGAACACTTTAGTGACCAGACTATCAGGTAAACCGAATAGGTTCTTGAGTGGTACAGTTACTGGTGTGTCTAGAATAGCAGCCAATATCTTTTCTGAGTCAACTTCATCTTCTATGGGTGCACAGTTTTGTATGCTGGCCCCAGTCTCATTTTTACTTTTTTAGGCTTAGATGTGCTTGTTGGTTGTGCAACATATCACAATGCTGGGATGTCCACATATGGCAACTCCTTGGGCCTTGGTGAATCAATTACTGCTTTGGGTAATACCTTGGGCACTACTTGATCTCTTTTGCTTCTTTAGGGTGGGCCTCTCCTCACGTCCTCCTTCTCTTGCTCATCGCTCTCCTCATTTTCTGACTCTTCTATTTCTACTCAACTCTTGTGGTTTATGTCCTCAGGGGCCTTGGGTCTTCCATAAGAGGTCAGTTTCTTCACAGTCCCAGGCTTTCCCATCCTCGAACTATTCAAAAACCTGACAGTTCTCTTCTTCCACTTCAATCTCATCCAGGGGTGAGGGTTGCCTGTCTTCTGCTATCATTCTATCAATGGTCTCTCTTCCTAATAGCTGCACCAACCCATTTAATAATTGTGAAACCCTTGGATCTTGCATGTCTTGTAGCATCATATCCTGGGTTTGGTCACCTCCATGATAGAAGGATTGCATATTTACTTTAGCCATTAGTATAATACCCAGCCTAGTTCTATACAACTGTTCCACCACTTCTTTGCACAAATTTTTGCTATCTGTAGGTAGCAGGAAACCATTAGGGAGCTTTAACCACTTGTCTATGTGCTTGATCCATTTCAGATCCAAGTGTTTAAGTGTCTTCTTGCACCTGAGCATGATGTAGATGTGAACCGGAGGTGGCTGAATGAATTCAGGTGTTGAGGATGCAATACTCGGGGATGAAGATCATCATCAGTCGAGACAAGCTAAATAAGATCCAGGGCATGCAACACAAACTCGTCGCATTTGAAGCTTTCCTCGACAAATGCCCCCCTGGCAAGGCAAAGTCGTCCTCATCCAAATCACTCTACAGACCTCTAAGCCCAATGAGGCCACTGCAGATGACATCACTAACATTGTCTTGCACATCAACTCGCATTTTTCTATGCTCACTTATCAGCCTGTCATGTTTCTGCACATGCAGGATCTAATGTTTAGTCAGTATTTGGCACTACTGACTGTGGCAGATGCATTTATTATGACAAGCTTGAGGGAGAGTATGGCATTGCACATGCATGAGTTTGTGGAGTGTCAGGAGGGAAGCTATAGGCCATTGATCTTGAGTGAGGTGGGTTTGCTTTTCTTGTCTTAATTTCTTTCATATTGTGTATTTACTGTTGTGTAGTTTATAGGCAGCTACAGCTACAGCAGTTTTGTGGCAGGCGCCATCTTTCGTGAGTGGGCTATGAAATGGCTGACTCATGGGGGTTGTTGTGCACTGCAAGCATCATTGGGTGGACTTACAGAGTTGAGGAGGGGCTGTGGATTGCAGGTGCATCAACGATGACACCACAATGCCCCGGGTGCAATGACAATGAAAACAATGAAGATACCATGACACCGCAATGGTGGGTGCTTCGATGCCGATGCCACGATGCTGCAGGTGCAATAACAACAATGCCATGATGCTGTTTCAATATCATGATGAAGGCCAGGTGCATCAACAATGACATCACAATGCTGTGGCTAGTAGCTACAATGGTGATGCCACGATGCAGCAGGTGCAACAATGATGATGTCGCAGCTGCGGGTACAATAATGATGAAGCCACAATAGTGTGGGTGCATCAATGATGACATAATGATGCTGCAATGGTGGGTGCAATGATGATGACACCAAGTTGGACATGTCGAGATGAATGATGACTAGGTCCTCAGAGTAAATAGTTAAACACTTTGGTAATATAATTTTACATTATGTAGCTATAAAATGAATTATATTTGGAAAAAGCCACCTAGATTTTTAGACTGCTCTGAAAGTGTCATAGGATATATTAAAATTGATGAAACTTTCTGGAAAGTCTCCTGGCATTGCAGGAGTGTCCCAGGGCAATGCTCTAGTAGTATGTCTTCCAGCTGAAATTTCCTAGGATGACGTGGGGCAAAAGTGTTTTTTCCTGATGTACATAGATGCAATGACGACATTATAGAGACTTCATAAGCATTTGTGCATGAGCAGCAGCTTGTGAAGTACATTTTCCATGTGCTTTCACTTGATTATGCCTTTTTGGATGGATTAGGAGTTCAGATCATCCTCAGCTTGGCTAACTTAAGCACCTAAGACTTATCCCTCCTTGACCGTGTGGTATACAGGCTTCGTGACCTTTTATTTTCATTGATATCTTGTCCTGTCATTGGCTATTGACTGACTGGAGCATAGACATGCCTACGTCTCATCAGAGATGCTCAGGCAAACCACACCCATTCTGTCCATGATAATACTTGTGATTAGGGTTGTAACCCTTCCTCCTCTGTATCTGGTACCTTGGTACCCTTAGCTTGCATCTGGGATCTCACTATGTCAGGTTATGCACTCAGGAAATCTTCCTGTAACCAATTATTACCTGATATGGTATGTGTTCCCAATTAGATACCCTTTTGATCGGAGCTTCTGATCAGCATTGCTACAGGCATGTCTATGGGCATCTGCTTTACCCTGCTGCTCCACTGTCCTCGGTGCTTTCAGCAATGTCATGCAACCTGTTTTGTAGTGTGCCTAGATGTCCATTCTTTAATCTAGAGATCTGTGCCCTCTCTGTATAGGCTGGATGGTTAAGATATTACTGAAATGCACCTATTTCCATACACTTCATTAGATGTATTGACTAGTATCTCAATAGTTACTAATGATAATGTCTTTATTAAACCACGCCTTCCTCGTTATCTTGCATAGTTTCCTCTAGTCCTTAGTAGTCTTGTCATTGTAATGTCTGGACTTGTAACATTTAGACTACAGTATAAGCTTTACTCAGTGCTAAAAATAGCCCAGGTAAGAAGAATAGTAGTCTGTTCAGAGCTAGCCACTCGCAGTCTCTTCAATGGGGAAACAGTGCTGGTACAGATGAAATTGCTGTTGCTAGATTTGATGTGATGGCAGACATGGCAAAGGAAACTGAAGCTGCTGGGATTGAAGATGACGATGATGATGCATCAGAAGAAAAACTGAATGAAGGGGTATTTGATCTCAGTGGGGTTGCATTTGAGCCCGAAGCAGCTGATAAAAGGAGATGGGGCTTGGTGTTACAGGATAAGAAGTACTAGTTGCCACGCTGGTATCACCGCATGCAGGGAAAGTTGAAGGACATGTCGATAGACAGTAAGGGCCAGATTCAGGTGAAAATTCATAGTTGTAACTTGGGGATGTCGCAAAACCCCAGAGAACCTGAGACATATAGCAGGGGTGTGGTAAACCTTCTGAATCTAGAATAGGTCCATTAATGCTAATGTACACTACTATCAAGACAGTAAGAAAAGATTTAAACAAGAATTAATTTTGACTTACAAACTAAGTGTTGGCAATATTGTCAAAGGTGATGAAAATTTGTCGGTTACATGAGCAAGTTGCCGAGGATCATATTGGAGATTTTTCATAGGCAGGAGAGTTGAAAAGTTTATATACTGTCTATTCATGCTGTTGTTTCCTCTTTGGAGAACTTTCCAGAAGGGGTTCTCACTATTCTGGATAACAGGATGCACCAGAAAGTTTGGAACCTGCAGGCAATTATCGGAAATGATAGAACAAATAATTCGATGAATTTGCTGGAAAATTGTGAGATTAAAAGGGTTGAGTTGGAGGTTGATTTGTCTTGAGGAGATTATGTGATTTAAGTGTAGAGAAAAAGCCATGCAGTTTAATGTGAGGGAGCTGGAGTCGTGGTGGATTATCTTCAAAGTCAGCTGTTGCACTGTCTTCAGTTGGCTGGAAAGATGTCAGAAAAGTATATACCACTACTGTGTGTGACCCTGAAGTTGGCCAACCTGTGAAGTTGGTCATTTGGCCTGTAGCATGAGTCCCTCTTTGATTGTTCAAAAAGAATTTTGCATATCCAACATTTAGATGCCCTACGCGTTCATTTTTCCACTTGAAATGAAAACTTCTACCGATGTGCAGATATAGTGAAAATGTCTGTGTGAAATCAAGCCCAAATTAAGATGCCACCAACCCTGCCCATCCGAAGTGTCTTTCTTGGTCAAACTTATTGCATTCATATATTTTTACTGTTTCTTATCTATACAATGACTCAATGAAAGTTTTTGAGGCCCAACCTGCCTCCCTTTTCTGAAAAATTTAAATTGCAGTTGAGGCCAAGTCGAGGTATTAATTTAAACCACACTGACCCATGAGAACTCCACTCATGCCATGACAGATCTGCTCAATGGTTTTCTGAGATGTAAAGTGCAATAGGCTTTGTATATCAATTAGTTATATCAGTATATTTTACTTATTTTTTTCAAGATTTTTCAGGACCAAGAATTGCTTTTACTGGTGAAGATCCTTACATGTATTTACAGTAGTCAAAAAGGTGAAATAAAATTACGAGCAAGAAACATAATATTTTAGCAGAGAGC
Organism: Flammula alnicola; assembly: GCA_015499995.1. Taxonomy (NCBI): domain Eukaryota; kingdom Fungi; phylum Basidiomycota; class Agaricomycetes; order Agaricales; family Strophariaceae; genus Flammula; species Flammula alnicola. Next base: position 181,014 of record JADNRV010000059.1, read on the forward strand.
CAGGGTAGTTATTTAAAAGAGCATATATTTCCTATAGAGCAAGTGTTTATTGGACAGAATAGTGATTTTTGATGAATACAGGCAATGAAGGATGCGTACAGTGCATCTACCCAGGATTTTGGCCAGCCAACACGACCCTGTTGCTGTCCATTTCAGGGCTGGCCAACTAAATGCCATATCTAGCACTCCTTCCAAAAAAAAAATTCACTGTGAACGTTCAATGAAGGATAAAAGTATGAGGGCTCAGGAGTTGATAGTTGAGATATATATCTAAATTATCACATAGTTTATATAAGTGTAGGTAATATATAACTTGAGAAACTTGTTGTGCAACCTGAAATGGCCAAGTTCAGGGTCACATACAGTAATTGATTTTAGAACTTACAGGGTACGGAAGGAGGTATAGTTGAAAGCAAGTCAGGACAGCAGGTGGCATCATCTGGTTGGTGGCACCAGTATTTTGATAAGGTCGTGGTCATCTAGAACCATGTTGAACATTAATTCTTCATGTTGGGTTGCCTGGTTGTGTAAAGAGAGAAGGAAAAGCAGTCTGAGGAGGTTGCATCTGAATGGTTTGCTGTACTATTGGAGTTTGCCATGAAGCAGTCTGAGATGGTTGAAAATTTGGTGGTGGGACCCATGGAGTAGCAGCTGGCATTGCAGGTGCATAATAGGGAACTGCAAGAGAGGTTGGTTGTGCAGTGGAACTGGGCGTACTCTGTGTCAAAAATGCTGTATTGCTAGTAGTCTGAGTTCTACAAACTGTGTTAGTCTCGTAGAGTCCTAATATTCTTTAAAATCACAGAAAAGTACTTACTGCATAGCTCCTGGTGGAGAAAGCAGATGGTGCTCAATAAAACTCCTTCTACATGTGCACTCATGTTCAGCTGCAGAAAACAGAAGAAGGTGATACATGTCCTGTAAAAACTGGTTATCATCAATTTATTATACGGATCACAGGAACTGACTTTATGTGTGTAGGCAATGTAGCCGTTATTGCTTTCACTGCGACAGGGTATATCAGGTGCTGGAATTAAATGTGCTGGCTCTGGATGCATGCAATAATACAGGGGCTAATATGGACCATGTCCAGAAGCACCAGGTGGTGCTTGAAATACACCAGGCTGTGCCTGGAATCCATAGCACCTGCAGGTTTGGCATCTTCTATGAGCAAGAGTTGACATGATTTTATGTGTTTATGTGTAGGGGTGAGTGTAGTAGATGAGGAAAAGAGCCAGCTCATGCACTGCAAAAAAAACCAAGGTTAATAATAGACTGGCAAGGCTTCTACATCATGGACTGCCATGATCAGACAGAATATTTCCATATTAGAGATTTTATATAACTAGCCAAGACTCGAAAGTTCATTTTGGTGGCTGGAATTGTGTGTGTTGACCATGTGATGCTGTTAATTTACAGAAATCCTTTTTTTTTTTTGACGAGACAGAAAATATAAGGATGGAAATTGAAATTATTCTGGATTTTGAAGGAAAAATGCAAGAATGCCTGAATATTTTCCAGCTTTTGATGAACAATTTCGTGCTATTGAGATTGTTTGGACTTAAACAGCAAACAATCATTTTGTCCAAAGGTGTCCCTCATAGTGCTATGATCAGGCTGGTCCAGCTTTAGCCACCACCACCTTTTTATGGTCATATATAGGCATAAATAAGCATTTCTCAATTGCTCTCTCTTAGAAGCATCCTGGAGCCATGACTGTCATGTACAAGATGCAAGCATTTTTTGTGCTATAGGCTGCTGTTTGTGATGTTTTCTGAGTCATTAAAAATATTATAAAGTAGCAAAATCTTTTACCACAATATTTACTTGTAAAACATGGATATTAAAATTCCTGATAAAATACATGTAAATGTGATCAAATACAAGTATTAATAATTGGTAAAATCTTTTACTACAGTGTTGACTAGTCAAATGTAGTAGTAAAATATGGCTGCAAAAATTGTTTATCAAATATACATAAATGTTATTAAAAACATACTTTATATTAGTAAAACATGGGTATAGAAATCATTGATAAAATATATTTGAATATTATTATTAAAACCTTTACCATCTATGTATACTGGATAAATATAGTAGTAAAATATGGCTGTAAAATACATTGATAAAATATATGTAAAGCATGGATATTAAAATCCTTGGTAAAATCCAAGTACAAATTACTAATTGGTAAAATCTCTTACTCCAGTATTGACTAGTCAAATATAGTAGTAAAATATAGCAGTAAAAATCATTTATAAAATATACAGAAATGTTATTAAAAACAAACTTTATATTAGTAAAACATGGCTATAGAACTCATTGATAAAATAAATGTGAATATTATTAGTAAAACCTTTACCATCTATATATACTGAATAAATATAGTAGTAAAATATGGCTGTAAAATACATTGATAAAATATATATAAATGTGTTATGTGTCATTGTCCCTCTTATCTTTTAATCTCTATATAAAATACTTCAAGAGTTGTGCTAAGGCAGCAACTGATATATATTTATTTTTTTGTGTGGGCTTTGTAACAGACTAGGTCCTCAGTAATTGGTGAGTTTTTCAAGAAGTAATGAACTCTAGATCCAAGTTATATTGAAAGGTGCCATAACTTCATAACACTAATTCTATATCCTGTATATATGTGAGCATATACAAAAAAATAAATACATGTCAGTTGCTACCTTGACACAACCCTTAAAGCATTCCATATAGAGATTAAAAGATAAGAAGGACAATGTCACATAACACATTTATATATATTTTATCAATGTATTCTACAGCCATATTTTACTACTATATTTATCCAGTATACAGATGGTAAAGGTTTTACTAATAATATTCACATTTATTTTATCAATGAGTTCTATAGCCATGTTTTACTAATATAAAGTTTGTTTTTAATAATATTTCTGTATATTTTATAAATGATTTTTACAGCCATATTTTACTATTATATTTGACTAGTCAACACTGTAGTAAAAGATTTTACCAATTAGTAATTTGTACTTGTATTGTACCAGGGATTTTAATATCCATGCTTTACAAGCAAATATTGTGGTAAAAGATTTTGCTACTTTATAAACAGTGCATCTGTTATAATCCATACTTTTTTTCTATACTGTCCAGTCTATGCACACTTCACTTCCATCATTTTATCTATTATTTGCTTAAATAGGCTTCTACATTATTCACTTCACTTCTATCTGTTTTACCTACATTTGTTTCACTGATGTTGTTTCACTTTTATCCATCTTTGATATATTTGTACAGCCTTGTGCAGTCAAGGTGTATTCTTGATTTATTATTTACTATATAAACTTCAAGTAGTACCAAAGATGTTCTTTAGCTAGTTCTTGAAAAGCATACTTCTTCAATACTTCTCTTGACCTCTCTGAGTGTTTGTGCATATTTTGAAAAACTTCAAAACTCAAACTACATTCTTAAAACTGACTTAGGCATCATTTGTTTTTACAGACTTATTGTTACTTGCTAGTTATAACAAAAGAACTAGCTAACTTTTATAACTGCTTATTGTTCAACAAGTAGTCACTCCAAACCTTTGAATGCTAAATAAACAGCTTGTGGAGCCCACTGCCCTGACATGAGAAAAAATCTTCTATTATAATTTGCAAGCATTATCATGCAGTGTCAGGAATTTTGGATAATTTTCAATGAAGAAGATAATTAACTCATATTAACATGAAGTTTCACTATTTTTCAGAGTGGAGATATACATTGTAATTGGCATAATTTACAATAATATCTCAGACTTCTGTGCTGCTCTAGAGATGGGAAAGATAATGACAAAAATTAATATATATTATAGTAAGGATGATGGTCCTTGAAAGAATTATGGTAAAATATGTCACATTCCTCCAGGACATTGTCAGAGGTCTATGAATGGATTTCAGCCACATTCCGCTTCTATTTCAGGAAGACATGTGTACTGCCCCAGATGAGACTAACAAGAACAATCAATGCTAATTTTTCTACATTTGCAATATTATTTAAAACTTTGTACATCTTTAAGTTGGGGTTAGGATTGATTGTAAAGCATGAAAATCATTTTATGTAGACAAGATAGACTTTAAATGACTATCAGAAACTAAGAAAATGATCTAAACTTATCAACTGGCATTTCTATTAATGTGCTTGCATCAAAATGTTAACTAGGCCTTTTAAAATTTTTACATACTACTAACTGATAAACAATCTTCATCCTGATGAACAATCTTCATCCAAAAACTCATGTTCCATATAAGCAAGTATGATATCACCATCAAAGTCCCCTTCAATCTCCAAGAAGGCTGTATCATAGCCTTCAAGGTTATCATCCATTGTATCCAGATCCTGGGTCAGTTCTGTTGCTTTATTGAAAGCAAGAGGGAGGTCCATTACTGATATAGGAGTTAACTTTTCATATGGTAATTCCATGTCCAGTTTGGGTTTTGATAATTTCAGCAGGCCTTTCTTGAAAACCTTTCAAAGTAGCTTACAGAGAGTGTTACTCATCATTGCACTTTGCCAGGTTAAGATTTCTTTATGCCAGTTTATGTCTGGGTTGTGTTTCCTGAACCATGGTAAGCCAAGGATAATTTTCTGTTTACCTAGTTCAGTGATCATAAAGATTATCCATTTTGTTTGTCCATTTACAGTTAAGTCCTTTTCAATAAAGTGAGTAATGGATCCTTTCATAGATCCTTTCTTGTTTAAGGTTTCATCCATATTTTTTACTGGAATTAATTGGTCAAGTTTTTGGAGTTTCAGACTGTTGTCTTGAGCATGGTATGCTACTGGCTCTGGTGTCAAGAAGGATGGAGGTGTCAATAATTCTCTTATTCTGACTTTCACTCTAGAGGAAAATAGGTATATGCATAGATTGTTTCTCAATGTGAGCTACTAGTACAGAATGTAAAGAGAAAATGGGTGATGCATGCATTGGGATGAATTGCCATTTCAAAAATCCTTCAACTTCTTGTCTTTCTTTATGTCTTCTTCATCATAGTTGGCCAACTACTTTAATTCATCCTGATCAAACTGTGCTGTCAAGGTGCAGATCTGACTGTACACTTCTCTTGTAGAGGGCTTCTGGTTTGTGGATTTGCCTTTGTCGTAGAACTTGCTAGGTCCCAAGGTCTGGTTGGCCTTCTTCTTTGGGCAATCACAGAATATATAGCCTCTTTGTTTGCAAAAGAAACAAGCACCATAATGCATTAAGTCATTTCATCCATCCAAGGACATTGCATCTACATCCATAGTGTTCAGGTCTTTGTACTGAGAGCAATAGGTTTGTCTCTGGTAAAGATGCTTAGTATGGGGTGTGTGTGAACTACTAGTCAATCAAGTAGTCACTTTTAATAGACCTTGTAATGTCTACCAAAGGAATGCTATCAAGCCTGACTTGCTCCACTTTTAATTACAAGTCCTATTTATAGGAGTCGTTCTTTTTACCCAACCCTCCGCAGAAAAAAATGTTACGCTTGGAATACCGCAGGAACAACCTTCCTATTTTGGAATGATGGAATGATGCCATCTATATATTTGTAATCGATTTTGATGTATAATCAATTTTGATTTATAATCAATTTTGATGCAGTGGCTGCTTTTCGGTGTCGATTCTCATGGACGTGCGAAGATCATGTGAAATGTTATGGTTTTATCATTATAATCATATAACGTACATATATATGTTACAGTACTTTTTTCTTCTTCTTTTTTTTTGTTCGTTACATCTGAAATTATATAATTACAAAGTTGGCTTGTGGTATCAATGGCGGGAGGGTGCATGCAGTTACTGAGTTAGCAGGCAGGAGGGCAAGAGTGATGGTACGGATGCGAGCCGAATGATGGTGTGTGTTTATTTTTAGATCTCCATCGTCATTGCTCGGATGTGGTCGGACATCGATATGCTTTTGCCCGACGCAGTCGGGCATTTATATCTGATTCGAATTCTCCGCGCTGAAGAGACCGCGAGCGGCTAGCTCTGAACGGAATACTATTCTCCTTACCTGAGCTATTTTTAGCACTTAGTAAAGCTTACAATGTAGTCTAAATGTTACAAGTCCAGACATTACAATGACAAGACTACTAAGGACTAGAGGAAACTATGCAAGATAACGAGGAATGCGCGGTTTAATAATGACATTATCATTAGTAACTATTGAGATAACAGTCAATACATCTAATGAAGTGTACGGAATAGGCGCCTTTCAGTAATATCTTAACCATCCGGCCTATACAGCGAGGGCGCGGATCTCTAGATTAGAAAGAACGGACATCTAGGCACACTACAGGACAGGTCACGTGACATTGCCGAAGGCACCGAGGACAGTGGAGCAGCGGGGTAAAGCAGACGCCCATAGACGCGCCTGTAGCAACGCCGATCAAAGCTCGGATCAAAGGGATACCAAATTGGGAACACATACCATATCGGGTAATAACTTGGTACAGGAAGATTTCCGGGGTGCATAACTCGACACAGCGAGATCCCAGATGCACGCCGAGAGTACCAGAGTATCGGGTACGGAGGACGAAGGGTTACAACCCTAATCACGAGGATTATCACAGACAGAACGGGTGAGGATTGCCCGAGCGTCTCCGACGAGATGTAAGCGCGTCTATGCTCCGGTCAGTCGATAGCCAATGACAAGACAAGATACCAATGAAAACGAAAGGTCACGAGCCTGTCTACCACGCGGTCGAGGAGGAGTAAGTCTTGGGCGCTTAAGTTAGCCGAGCCGACGACGATCTGAGCTCCCGATCCAACCAAAAAGGCATGATTGAGTGGACGCGCACGGAAACTGTACTCCACAAGGCCGCCGCTCGCGCACAAATGCCCATGAAACCTCTATATTCTCGTCATTGCGTCTATGTCATAATATATCGTCTCAGTAGTATATAAGCAGCCCTGTAACACTGTAGAAGACAAGCAATTTACCACCCACGAGATACAAGCGCTTAAGAGTTATATCTTAAGTGTTTCACCTCTAAGTACCAAGTAGCTTCAAAGCGAGAGTCCCATAATATAAAACGAAACCAAGTAACGATATAAACGAACTGTTAAGACGAGAACGCGTGTCTAAGTGATTCGCCAAGACAAGTAAAGAGAGTTATAAGCCAAGGAACCTGTCTAAGTGACTTGTTCAAAACCTACCCTTTGTCAAAGGACATCTGGGGACCTGGACTGTAGGGTCGGTGGACAAAGCGTCTACGCGCCTCTGGCCATTGTTAAGGGACTGTAGTGTCGGCAGATAAGACATCTGCGCGCCTCTTTCCACAAGTATAGTTTTTGAGACAAGTAAAGACAAGTTAAAGGGCATAGAGCCATCTTCTCAATTGGAGAACAAGACAAAGCAAGATCAGTTAGCAGTTTGTGCATAGAGCACTAGTTTCCGAGTACCAGACCAGAATTTACACAAGTCTATTGGACTTAAAACGACCCATTAACTATAAACGCGCCTAAGGCCTTGCTTAAGCCGTTACATAGTTAAACACCTTCTTTTATCGCGCACCTACTATCAGGTATCGATATTATAAAACTATTATCCTCCCCTTGGACGAACTAAGTCAACTAAACATTGATTTGGGTGTTTGAGTGTAGTAAAGTAGTTATTAAAGGTGAAGCAAGTCGGATTTGATAGTATCTCTTTAATAAGACCCTACAAGTCTATTGAAAGCGACTACTTGATTATCTAGTAGTTCACACACACCCCGCACTAAGCATCTTTAGCGCCATGTCCCATCGCGGAAACTAAATTCACACGCTCCTTCTCTTGCATCCATACCATCACGATTGCCCTCCTGCCTGCTAACTGCACGCATCCTCCTGCCTTTTGTTACCATAGGCAACTTAGTAGTTATATAGTTTCAGATGTAACACTTTTAATGTTGTATGAACCTACTAACTACGTGGTCTGTGAGGGTAACAATATAACGAAATGGAAAAAAAACACGTTGTGAATCGGCTTGGCCTCCATTTGACAGTGGTGAAAAGCCATTCGGATACACCTGTCTTTGTCGGAACATCGGTATGTGCCACTGTACTCCTTGTGTGTAGTCCCTAACTTATGTTCCGCTTGCATAGTATCATCAGCAAATGTGGTCATACCGTTGGAGAACTGCAGTGGTTTGGAAGTACTTGGCTGTCTCGCGTTGAGTCTGTAAAGTCAAATCCTAGGCCTGCTATTCACTGATTGAATGTATACACAGTATTCATTGTGCTTAATGTGGTCTTCCATCTGCAAGTTTCCGTGTACTCTCTCGAGGTCCTCATCACTGATATTCTCTCTTTCTAGGCCCTTGTCGATGCTATACATGTCGCACACTCTCTGTCTAGTTCCTCGTCGGTGGTATTCATGTTGTCGTTGATGTCCATGTTATCGATACCCTTGCGAACTTCTCTTTTTTCATCAAATATAACTTTGCATTTGATAACAGATGCTTTCTGTATGTTGGTTCTTGCAGTCGCGTTACCAGCATCCTGGCCCGCAGCATTCTTTAAGGTTTGTCAATGTACAGTTGGTGAATGTCATGTAGATGTGCTCACATTTGTTGTCACAGTTTCGATGAGAGTCAAGGCTTTGAGGACGATGGTCATCGTAGCCCTTTTATCTTTAGATGGAAAGGCGACGAAGGATACGGTTGCACGGACAATGTCTCCTATCTTAAACTTTCCGGATTCAACGCGAACCAGTCTAGATGTTGGTCAGTACAAATTGTTGTTTACGGTCGTGTTGAATGCTCACTTGGTGTTTCTGTTGCGATCTTTGTATTCTCTCAGATAGTCCACCTTGTTGTCGTGTCCGTGAATCAGATGTTGGCCCCGGATGTTGGCCAGCACGCCATCTGAGTCAACTCCGATTTCGAAGGCTTGGCCATGTTCCTGTGGAACGTGCTTCCTAGGAGTGAAGTAACGTGCGTTTGTATCGATAGCCTCGTGCCCTTTATATGACGCGGCTTGCCACGAGCTGAGAATATTGTTGCCTATGTAGGAGGACATAAGGTTGTAGATGTTGCCGATGTTGTTCACAGTACTTCCGAACGTTGGAGTGCTCAGGCCAGTGAGTCGCGCCACCTGTCTGATGTATGTGGCCTTGGTTTTCAGTTTCGCTATATCCCTGATGCTTATGAGTCTCCTTGCTTTGATCGTTAGGAGGTCGCACTTAACGTACTTCGACTGGATTGGAGGAAGATCGCTACCGCAAAGTATTCCGTGAATGTGGAAGGCTTCTTCCTCGAAGTCGCCGCTGTCGTCTGATTTGATGACTCGCCACGAATGTGGTTGGTCGATGTATATGATCTGGTAATCCGCAGTCTGCGCACAGAGAAGAATAACGTGAGTGGGACTGCAATGACAGCTCAAGTGGTGTACGATGACCTTGATTGCGTGAACAGGCTTTGTCTCGTCATTCTTCCGGGCAGTGTGAGCTTCTACTGCTGCTTCAAGTCGGTTCTTAGCTCGTTCTGTGTCGTATTCGGGATCCATTGCAAGGCGAATAAAGTCGGTGCGTGCTTCTGGGGTGCAGTGTTTGACCTCTCTTCTGCAGGTCATATGATATATTTGTTCCTGCCGTTCGTTTTTTCCCCTTATGTTTTAGCGTATCCCAAGAACTGAGGCAGTAGCTCGTCGTCCGATTTTTCTCTGTCTTTTTTTCTTTTTAGATTTCCTCTTGCATTGACTTGCTTTGAAATTGACTTTTTAGGCACCAATTAAAACCGAGCGCATAAGGTTATTCTATTGAAGAAAAAAAAAAAGGAGAAGATATTGTTGCGTGTTACCGGCGCGTCTTTATCTATGAATGTAAGTCTGCGCTCATTTGTTTCATCTCGGTCGCGTGACGAAATTTTTATATTGGTGGTCGGTACCAGTTTCGCAGATTGAGCGCGCATGCTTTGAGTGTGTCTCGGTGACCGTTCCCTGCACATTCCTACAATGGCATTCTGAATGCTCTTTCCCCTGAAAATTTGCTGATTGATCTGCCTGTCTGCTTTGCTTCCAGGAACAGCCTAGATACTCCACCTCTTTCAATTCAAATTCGTGCGCGTATCTTCTTTTTTTTTTTTTTTTTTGTCCCTTGGGGATTTAAATTTTATTATTCAGTGTATCGCCTTCGTGGTTTCTGAGGATCCGGATGGAATAGTCGGGCGCTTGCTTGTTTCAATGCGTTGTTTGAGTTTGCAAGGGACCAAAAAGAAGAAGAAGAAAAAAAGACAGAGGTGGTTCTTGTGTGTCTGCTTTTCTTGCTATCGTATTTGGCTGACAAGGTGCTACGACCTATTTAAGATCCGCTGTTTTGCTTTTGCTGCCGTCTTTTCATTGCCTTTTCCTGGTGTTGGCCAGCAATGTCATCTGGCTCTGTCAAAAAGCAACGCGTAGCTGCAAAGCCTGTAAAACCGTCTGCAAAAGGTCGGCAGGCTGGGAGGTCTCAGGTCTGTTAACTTGTCTGTCCCGTGGGTTTTTTCATCCGTCTTGTCTTTTGTGGAGTTGTTCACCCCAAAAAAATCATTTTTATGTAACAGCGGTGTTGATGAGAGCGACCTTGAAGAGCCGTACGGCCTGCTCAATAATTTGTTTTTTACATTCTTTCTGACGGTGCATCGGTAGTGCATTGCCTCCTCCAGGACCTCGTCAGGCTGCCAGGGGTTCTGACATTCAGAAGACTGACACCGCTGTAGCGAGGCCCAGGCCCAGGCCAAGGTGTGTTTTGAGTGTGTGTCGGTTTTATTTGCCTGAAAATATTGTATTTTCAGACCTGTGGCAAGAGCTATCAAGGCCAAGCATCAGTCTGAGTGCGTGTCGTTCTGTCATTTTCTTTTGCGTACTTGTACTTATTGCAAACAGGGAAATTCTAGAGTTGACGTCCTCTGATGAAGATGGTCGGAATGTTGACGAGACTTCCGCAGCTGTAGACTTTGGGTATGGAGACGGTTTCTCTTATATTTTTCATTTCTTCGTTGTGTACTAAACTGAATGTTCATGTGTCTTGCAGCATGCAAGATGTTGAAGACGATCCGGTATCTGTATCGGTCCGAAAGGTTGAAAGTCCTGAAACTTTGATTCGAACTTGGTCTTCCCATGACATGTGAGTGGTTTTTGTCGTGTTGAGTGTTTTTATGTTATCTAATCAATCCTGCAGTAGCAAGAAGCGTTTTTTGAAAGATGCTGCCATTTTTTCGGAGGACGATGAGTTTCTGTGAGCCTACCTCTATTGTCCATTGTCATAAGCTATGTTGACCCGGTTGACACGCAGAGTTAACGTGACACCTAAGAAGTCTCGACTAAACACCAGAAGAGTTATGCTCGAAGACGACTACGATGGGGTCTCTGATACAGATAACGTTCGTCGGCGTGCTGGTTTCGCTGGAGACAATGAGAAGTACTTCAACAATTTGTACACGTTGCCGCTGGCATTTCTATTGCTCATTTTCTTCTTTCTTTTATGTTTAGTTTGTCAATGTCGCCCTTGAAGCTCAACAATTCTAGTGCAATGGACGGTCGTGATGATGTCGCCTCTGATGTTGATCCATTCATCGAGGATGATCCTTTCTTGGAGCCGATTGTGGTAAAGAGGTACGCGCCACTGATATGCACTTATATGTGTATGTATTCGATGCTAACTATCTCATGGCGTTAGGTCTAAAGTAGATGAGAAGAAGAAGTCTACCGCTGCCTTGTCGGCCCCTGAAGAAATGCCGTCTGACGACGAGGGACTTCATCCTGAGGAGAAGGCCAACATTGTGTGAGTTATCTGCCGCTTTTTATGTATTGTGTTGCTCATGAGTCGATATTGTGTTTAGCAAAGCAATGGAAGAAAGCAGACGTGAAAGGCAAGCTGAGGGCGTGGGCACTGCAGGTGCAGGCACCAAAGTCCATAGGACTTTCAAGGATGTATTCCCCCAGCCTCTGACCACCCCCATGATGTCCAATGGGCCTCTCTTGTACGAAGACACTATGAAATTCCGAGTTCCGTGCGTGTTTTCTGTATAAAAATTGTTGTGTTGCTTTGAATGTTGCCCTTCAGTTCACTTCCGACAAAGTGCGAGGTCTCTGACCCCGCTTTGCAAGACTCTTTCCTTGAAGTCTTGGAGTGCCAGCACAGGTTCCTCGGAAATGGCCCTTGTTCAATTCCATGAGTGGTCCGTCCAGTGTCCGAACATGGATTTCGAGTACGTGTTTATTCTAACTTGCTCGATCATGCACCTCACTCTGTCTTTTTTTTTTTTTGTTTTTTTAGTACCGCATGCAATGCTGTCCGCTTTGTCAGATACAAAAACTTTATCAATCCATCGCGCATTTCGCCTCTGGATGTCAACATTCTTTACACTACTCACGACCGCAAAAGATCGATCTTGCAGTGCAACTACAAAACGGCTATATGTCTTACTCCTGTCCTCTCACGAGACTCTCATCTCGTTAGCCCTGCGTCCTCTGGATTGCGCAACAAATATGTGTCTGGACACTTTCATCAGCAAGAATGGCAGCATTTTGAAGGTTTCGCCTGCATGGTGTTCGACAAACCAACTATGATTGCCCAGATACAAAATGAGGCTATCTCTTTTGTTACAATGGGTCCCTTGAAAGGTATGTGTGCTTCGACATTGTTGTTATTCATTGGTATTTCATGCTGGTTCAGCAGATCGCGAGTCGTCCTCCTCTCCTTCTAAGCTGCCGAGAAATCCTAGTATACTGTCGTCCTCTGTTCAGAAGTCGGCCGCAGGCATGCAGAATAAAAAGCTGATGGCAGATTCGGTTTTCAAATCTGTCCTCGATTACTCTGACGATGGTAAGAGTTTTCCTGCTTCCATTTTTAAATGCCCGTTTTTCTTATCTTTTTTGCTAAATAAGTTGTATCCAGTGCCTATTGAGGTCTTTATTGTCCTCCACTGATTCCTACCGGAATCCTGCGGAATCTGGTCATTCCGGAGGAATAATTTTTGGGTCATTTTGGCTGAGAGGCCAGCCAAAATGTGAAATTTCATTCCAGAGGAATGCAGACCGGAATAAGCTGCAACCGGAATACCCAACAGGAATGGCCGGAACGGAATGGCCACCGGAATCTGGTTTTTCCAAAAAAGGAAATATGGTTATTTTTAGCAACAACGTAAAAATATCACACTATTACATAAAATGACATCAAAATGAGACTGTGGGACCTATTTCTAATCAAGATATTCTGTATTTGGCACATGCAATTTTCACAACCGCCGGCTTTGGGCGAGTTTTTTGCATTTTTCTCGATGACGAAAGCAGCTAGTCACATGATTTTGATATATTTGTGATTCTGGAAGCGTGCTCTACATTTACTTTTTTTGGCAAAAAGTTCCCACGGTCCCCAAAACAGACCAAATAAGGGGATTTCAGTTACCCGAGTGAGATGACATATACATATTTGTAATCTCCTTAAAATTCTGAATCTGATGGTACCCCATTGACCCTGAATCTCTCAGAATTGGTTACGCAATCTACAAATATATTATAGATAGATAGGGTATGTAGTCCGATGTTTTTGGTAGGTTAGCAACAGTTCTCTGGTTTAATGGTTAAATGGTCTGGGATATTAGCTACTGGATTTCTTCCGGGGCTCTGGGTTCAATTTCTGAAAGATGCAAAATCTTTGAGTGATATTTTTCTCTGAGTTCTGTCTAAGTCCACCAAGTTGAAGTCCTAACCGGAATTTTGGTCATTCCTGTGGATTCTGGTCAGGATTCCTCCGGAATTGAGTCCATTCCTGTGGATTCCGGTCCATTCCTGCGGATTCCTGTCCATTCCTCCGGAATCCGGTCATTCCGGGAGGAATCAGTGGAGGAATGAAAAGTATTGTGCCATTTATGATGCGCGCGATCACCCTTTTAATTTTGCCTCCGAACTGGAGGACATAGCATCTGTACTACCCAGGTTCCAAGGAGAGTTGCCCCTTCATTCTTTCGTTGTTGTGGGGTACTCTCTGGGCCACTACGATAAAGACGGTCGCTCTAACTTGACAACCAATATTCTATTTGCGATCCTCCTGGGAACTGAATAAGTAAGGTTCACATGTGAATTCCGTGAACATTTCTGCTTATATCTGATTATTCTAGGTTTTTTATATATATCTGCAAACGTTCCTTGAAAGCTGGCTCCTTTTTTTCTTTTTTGGTCTGTGACATTGTTTATTTATTGCAGTATCCATACTCATTCAACCGGCTCAAGGGCTAAAGCACGACTCCAGGTTATTCAACTGGCCTCTTTGTATATATGTGCTTTGGATCGCGTGGCTTCTTGGTCGCAAATCTTACATATTATCATTGTGCTCTCCGCGTTCGTTGCCCTTGTAGTATACCCTGTCCCTGTATTTATTTTGTCGTCGTTTCAAGCTCTGTATGTGTCTCGGTTGTCAGGTTCTGTACATAATGTTGATAAGTGCTGCTCGGTGATATCCAATTCAATCCCCAATAGCTCCTTCATAGCTGTCTCGTCTATATAAAGCCAGAGATGGGCAAGATGCAGGCGCGGCGCTTTTATTGTGTTTATCGTGTTTCAGAATAAATTTGTTTTTATTTGTGCAAAGTTGAAAATATATCTATGGGTAAGAAACCGATGTTCCTCGAACGTCTTCTTTCTCTCATTACACCTTCACGTATAAAGCTCACTGCCTTCTGTGCCTTGCTTTCTTCCAGTTTTCTTTATGGCCTGTATGACCGCGTAGCATACGTTGGGTCTGGAAGTGAGTATTAGCTGTGTATCTTAATGTGTCTTGCACCGACTTACACTCGTTTTTTCTCCTTTCAGCGCTGCGGCGTATCCCGTCTCACAGCCCAGGGGATGGCTTATCCTTAATGAATGATCATAAAATGCTGGATATTACAGTACTGTCTACGGCAATAAACTCGCATGATACCTATATGATAGCAAATACAGCGGGTACTCTGCCTACTTGCCTTGTATTAAATGATGGTAGGGTAGCGCGTGCTACGTCAATCCCTTGTGCTTGCTTGCCTTCTGACTATGTAACAGTCGGTCGGTATGCATTGGAAAGTCCGCTGCCCCGCCTGCTCCTTAATATATGCAGATTAGGTGACTTTCTGTTTGATTACACGTCATCTTCTCACCACAAAATCTATCATAGATGGGGTCTCATTTCTAATAACATTATGCCTATTTGCGATCTAAGGCGCCTTGCCATGTTCGTAGCATTGACGTGCACCCGGAACATGGTTAAGTGTGCTGATTACTGGTACAGAGTCTCTCGATTTACTCCTGTCACTGGGATACACTGCGGATTGTGTCCATGTCCATCCTTCGAAGACCTTGTCAACTTCGTGTTGGATTTATCTATTGCAACATTGTTCTCGTGCTGCAGGTGCAAGGAATATGATGTCAGTGTATTATCTTCTTTATTTAATCTTTTCCATGCTGGAAAATATCACGCGTGTTTGCCCTCATTCGATTCTTCTGTGCATGAAGGAGGGGGTAATATTGTTCGAGTGGTTTCGTCAGCACTATTGAAACCACGGCTGATACCCCATGAGCGGTGTGTCTCTCTTAAACCAGATGCTCGTTATCGGTTTGTCAAATATCTATTGAATACGGATCTAGCAGATATTGCTGTTGACAATGACCACTCTGTGTTATGTAGATTCTCGCTAGCAGAAGCTTCCAATTGGCTCTCTATTGTTGACACAATTTCCATGGCTAGAAGTCATGGTATCAGGCTGTCGTCAAAATCTCATCACAAACAGGTTGCAGAGGCATTGGCTGATCACATGTGCGACACCTGCTTGCGACATGTCTGTGTTTTTGAAGAGATAGAGGAAAAGATGCCCTGCAAGATGGCGAGTTCTGTCTGACAGAAGAGGTACAGAGATCGTTGCAAAGAAAGACAGGAACTCAAGAGTGAAAGCCTATCACCTGTGCTTCCGAGTTTTCCTCCGTGCCCTCCATCGAATGACTTGGTCGAGAAAATTATAAATGGTTTCTGTGCTGATTCAGACCATGAGGTTCTTCAAGAGGCAGGGTGTGCAGTGTGTGGTCGACTGTGCCGCATGTCTGATTTGTCGTCCCTAGCTTGCTTTGATCATTCTCTTGACATTCTGAATGTTCGAGGTGTAACCAGATGTGAAAGAACATCTGTATTGGAACCTATTGTTGATATACCTGGACCTGTACTTGACAAAAACTGTTCACATATACTGTATGTTCGACCTGCACTATGTCTATTCAATCAGACAGACTCCCACTGAATGCACTTGCGAACAGTTTATGGATTGGAGATGTTCCTCCTCAGCTTCGGGACCTGTCTTTTGCAGAACGCATGATGATTGCACGCATCCGTCACAACAGATGCTTGGTGCACGTCTCGTCTGGAAGAGCAAAGATGACAGCCAATGTAATCATGTATTCTAATCCTACAGTAAAGGTTTATCATAAGCTGCCACCGTCGAGAAGTGAGATGAACGAGGTCCTTGCATTTGTTTTTACTGGTTCTTCGCAACCGACTCTTGAAGACTTCAGACGATGCCCCATGTTGGTTCGTCATCAGAAGGTTGTTGATGCATTGGAGTGGCTCAAGCTTAATCATCGTGATTATCTAGACCTTGAAATTTCACATGAAAATCTTGCATCTTATCCTCTTGTCGGAGTACCGGTTACGGTCGATTTCAGGAAGACAGATGATGAATCAAATCGTATACCAGCTGCGATGAGCTCGCATGACAATGAAGACGAGGAGGGATCCTCGGATGGCCCCTGTCCATTTACTGTTCATGGTCTCAGCGGAGCGGACTATGGGAAAATGTCAATACAGGCTTTGAAGGCGAGAGCCTTGCGACATATAGAGAATGAAGGGAAGATGCTCAGAATTGGTCATGACAGCATGCCACAGTCCATGTATGACAATCCACAGGCTTATCCGCAGATGTTTCCGTGGCTTTTCCCATATGGTTTTGGTGGTATTGGTCAAATGTTGCTTAAAAAAAGACTTTCTGAGTCGGAACACAAACATCAGCTTCTTATGTATCACGACAAGAGATTTCAGTGTGATTTGTACTTTCCTATAGTTGCATTCAATCATGAACAACTCAAAGGTGGGGTCACAGGTAGCTTTTTGGTTGCGAAAAGGCGGAATTTCGCAGATATATCAAGGAGGCTCGCATCTCTCAACAAAACTGTGCTATCAGACATTACCACTCGTCTCGTAAATGGAGACCATGTAAAGCCATCAACAAATGAAGAGAAAGCATGTTTCGCGGTCCTTGATGACTTGGATCACATTGGAGGATACGTCAAAGGTTCTTTGACCAGCAAAAAGTATATGTGTAATGAGATTTGGTCCCTCCTCACATTTCAAGGTGCACCTTCATGGTTCATCACTGTGTCGCTGGCAGACAACTGTCATCCCATTTCTCTGTATTACGCGGATGAAAATGTTACCTTTAAACCTGACATACTCTCTTCTTCTGAGCGGAACAAGCTTATTGCAAGAAATCCCGTAGCGGCAGCTCAATTCTTCCACCTTGTTGTAGAACTATTCATCAAGCATGTCCTAGGTGTAGATAATGACATGCCTGGACTTTACGGTAAAACATCAGCTTACTATGGGACCGTCGAGCAGCAAGGCCAACTGACCTTGCATTTGCATATGTTGGTGTGGATCAAAGGTGCTTTGTCGCCCCAGGAGATACGCGATCGATTGACAAGCAGTGACTCTGCATTCCAGCGTGAGCTGGTATCGTACCTGGAAGGCGTACATAAAGGTGAATTCATTACAGGGACAATGCAGGATGTAAAGGAAAAAATACCTTATCTTCCTGAACATGATTCTGGTGTTCATACCATATTGCGAGAGCAAAAGTTGAGTGCCGACGTGGATAGCTCATACAAAGACCCCACACTGACCATGCCAGATCCTGCACCTTGCTCATGCGGTTATTGTGAAGAGCAGAAAGAGCCATGTAGCGCATGCAAGGCCAATCAAGAATGGTGGCTCCGATTCAACGACACCATAGATGATATAATATTGCGGTCAAATGTTCATCGTTGCACTGTCGGTGCTGACGCCACTGGCAAAGCTGTGCAGGGTGTCGATTCGGGTTCATCGTCAGAGAAGAAGAAACCAAAGGGTCCAAAAGGCTGTCTGGATCGCAACGGTAACTATAAGGCACGTTTCCCTAGACCCACATACGAAGAGACCGTGGTAGATAATGATGACGGCCACATTTTCATGAAAAAATTGGAGTCAAACTTGAATACTTTCTCTCCTGTTCTGTCTTACATTACCAGAAGCAACACTGATGTTACGAGCTTGCTGTCAGGAACGTCCATCAAGGCCATAGTGTCTTACATATCAGACTATATCAGTAAACCTGCTTTGAAAACTTATCAGATATTTGCCTCTATGTTTGAGTGTTTGAGAGTAACAATACCAATATGCAGGAAGACGTCAAGCCAGAGCGTGAAGACGCTGCTAGAAGATTGCTGCTAAAAATTGTCAATTCCTTGTCTTCGAAAATGGAGATTGGCTCACCTATGGCTTCGATGTATCTTCTGGGCAATCCCGACCACTACACAAATCATAAGTTCATTCCCTTCTGGTGGAAAAGCTATGTGAATGACGTTAAAAAGTATTGGATCTCTGTTGCAGAAACCAAAGAGAATCATAACATACCTGGTGAGGGTTTTGACGAAGTCGAGAATTTGGATAATGTTGAAAATCTGGACGGTGTCGATAACACTCCGTTAGAAGATAAGGTTGTACTCGGCAGGCATGAAGGCACATACGTGGGGTCTAGCAACATTGACGACTACAAGTATCGGCCTCAGGTGTACAGCAACATGCCTTTGTTTGATTGGATACAAACAGCTGTTCGTCGCAAATGTACAAAAAAGGAAATGCAGAGTGTCCGAGACCAGTGTCAATATACTACTTCTAACCAGTTCATAGGAGGGGGTCCCGTCGAGGAGTGTACCTATAATGCAGAAGGTGACAATTATTCTATTCCTAAGAGTAAGTATATGCCATTCTTAGATGGACATCCTCTGTCTGCCACACATTTGGTGAAGTGTGAACCCGAGCGTGCTCAAATCATGGTACCCAACTTTGTCGGGGGTCCGCTACCTCGCCGCGACCAAGGTGACAGAGAAAATTATTGTTGCACCATGCTGACACTGTTTAAGCCGTGGAGAACTGGTGCAGATCTGAAGACGGAAGCTCAGTCTTGGGACGATGCCTACAATTCTCATAAGTTCTCCCAAAGACATAAGGCTCTTATGAAAAGCTTCAGCCTCAGGTACAAATGTCTGGACGCTCGTGATGACTTCCGTGCAGAGCTCAAAAAGAAGGAGGCTGATTCGCGGAGAAGAGGTCTACAGCCTGATCTCGGTTTCGACGATGATTTTGGAGAGGACGACATCCATGACTTCGTACGTCAGCTCGGTAATGACGAACACCAGGACTATGAAGTGGTTGGCCCGTCGTACAGTCATGAATTAAACTGCAAGCGTGAGGCCGATGATGTTATCAAATCTACTGGCTGGCTTAATAATCTGTCTCACCTTGAGAAGCATTCTGTCGAGCGTTTTGTGCCCGAAACTGGTCTTACCCATACTGCATGGGCTTCTCTTGTTAAGGCTGAGCGAGACAAGAAGTTCCAAGAGAAGATGTCGGGTTACACGCCATCAAGTGAAGAGCAAAGTGGATCTTCAGAGTCACTGGACAACGACGTTAAGGTTTTGTCTGCAGATTATCTTCTTAAAACTTACAAGGCAAAAAACAAAGAGCATGATATCATCGTAGAAGATACCATTCGTAAGTTCTCTCTTAACGAGGAACAAGAGCATGCATTTCATATAATTGCTAATCATGCAAGCTCGTTGGCACCTGAGCCGCTGAAAATGCATCTCGGTGGAATGGGTGGAACTGGTAAGAGCCAAGTCATCAAGGCTGTTACTCATATGTTCAATGAGTGTAAGGAGTCTCATAGGTTTATTGTGCTGGCTCTGACAGGGACAGCGGCAGCATTGCTTAATGGATCGACTTACCACCGTGCCTTGGGTATATGTTCACGATCTGAAAAGGGCGTTGATTATTCAAGAAATGAAGGAGCAGTTATAAATGAGGTCCGCACAAGGTTGCAAGGTGTGCAGTACATATTCATAGACAAAATATCCATGGTTTCGTGTGGTGAATTGTTTGCGATAAGTCGACGCCTATCTCAAGTTTTCAACAATGATTCTATGTTCGGCGGGGTTAACGTCATACTTGCAGGGGATTTCGCTCAATTGCCTCTGGTTGGCAATCATCCTTTCTACAGCCCAAAAGTCAGCAACAAACAGGACTCCGCCATGAAGCCTCACGAACAAGAAGAAACTTTGGGTAAAATTTACTGGCATCAATTTATGACTGTTGTTATTTTGAAGCAAAATATGAGACAAAAGACCCAGACTGAAGCAGATGGTAGGCTACGTACTGCTTTAGAGAACATGCGATACGCTGCTTGTACACCCAATGACATTGCATTCCTAGAAACGAGGGTTGCACATAATCTGCAAAGAGATGGCAAATCTCTGCTAACAGACCCTAGGTTCAGAAATGTACCTGTCATAACTGCCTGGAATAATCAGAAAGATCGCTTTAATGAACAGGGGGCTGCACGTTTTGCGAAAGACAGTGGACAGCAATTGACTCACTTTTATTCAATCGATACCTTGGGCGTTCAGGACGAAAATGGGCCTAAGAAAGGCAGGAGACGTGCTCGTGCTAACGGTCCAAGGCCACGCAAGATGTCTATTAAACTTCAGGAAGCACTGTGGGGGCACAGTCCATGTTCCAGTGAACAAGTTGCTTCAAAACTGTCGCTTTGCGTTGGAATGCCTATTATGATACGAAACAATAATGCAACCGAGCTCTGCATAACAAAGGGCCAAGAGGCCATCGTAGTTGGATGGGACTCCTCCACAGGTCCTTTCGAGAGACCAGTGCTTGATACGCTCTTCGTTAGATTAATAAACCCCCCTCAGCAAATAAATTTACCTGGACTGCCGACAAATGTCATCCCTCTGACCAGAGCTTCGACACGCGTAGTGTGTAAACTGAAATCTGGTGTAAAGCTTTCTATTCAGCGTCAGCAGGTTCTTGCTCTTCCCAACTTCGCCATGACAGATTACGCGTCCCAGGGAAAGACACGGGAATACAATGTTGTACATCCCACTCGATGCAAAGATCACATGTCGTATTATACGTGTTTGTCGCGGAGCTCGAGTGCTGAAGGCACAATTTTGTTGAAGGAGCCTGATGCTGATAGAATAACGAAGGGAATTAGTGGCTTCCTTCGCCAGGAATGCAGGGAGCTTCACGTACTTGACGAGGTGACGAAACTCAAATATGAAGGGCTATTGCCTGAGGGAATACTTCATCCACTGCGCAATCTGACTGTTCGAGCCTATGTGCTGTGGAACAAGTCAGCATCTAACGAGAAGAGCTGGCATTCGGCACTTGCTTATGGACCTGGTGAAAATCGATTAAAGCGAGTTGAGGCCGATGGGACATGGTTCATGAACATGAACTTACGCAATGTAGATCTGAAAGGGAAAAAAAGGCTTATCGACACGTCTGAGAGCCCTGCAAAATCACCCGCTGAAAAAGTAAAACGCGTTGCTAGATGCGCTGAAAGCCAAGAAAGCGTCGGTCCCTGCGGGCTTATATGGGACGCTGATAACTATAGCTGTGCATATGATTCAATTTTCACCGTGCTGCATAGTATCTGGTTGCGGGACACTCGGGTATGGCAGAGGCGTCTTGGAGATATCAGCAGCAATCTAGAACTTTTGTCCAGGGGGTTCGAACAAGCCCTTAACAACGAATCAACGCTTGAGATGGCGCGTAATCGTGTGAGAGATAGTATGATACGTACCAATCCTGCACATTACCCGATAGGAATGAGATTTACAAACATATGTCGTGTGGTCGATGGCATTATTCCTGGTCATTTGTGTGGTATCTCGACACTTGCCTGCGATGTCTGCGGATATCGTCAGGCAAATCCGCTCGTTCATTTTGGAGAACATATAGAATTGACCTCTACCGGACGTTTTCACAATGATTCGGAGGATACGTCTCTTGTGTCTGATGTCCTCGGGTGGCAGCTCAATAATCATCAGAGGCGAAGCGGAAGAAACTGTCCCGACTGTGTGCTGCAGCAGAGTGTCAATAAGCTTAGTGTCTCTATATGGTTGGAACGCATGCCTTACCTGATATTCGTAGAGTTTTCCAGCCCTCGGTATATCATTGACCATGAACTGAATTATAATACTGATGGCTTCGAGGTTCAGTTTAGATTGGCAGGGCTGATATACGGCGGTCAAAACCACTTCGTGTGCAGAATCGTAGATGCCGCTGGAGCAGTGTGGTACCACGATGGTATTACCACTGGCAGCGGGTGCGTGAGAGAGGGTAGCTTGTCGGACATAGTACGCGATACGGCCTGGCTGCGTTCATCTATGAGAAATGGTCAGACTAAGCAAGCATTGTATGCTGTATATATTAGAGATTAGACTGCTAATACCTTTGCTTGATGGCAAGGACGATGGCCTTCAGCGTGTCCTGCTATAGTTGTAAAGCCTGAATTGTTAAACTCAGTGCTTGATTGTTTAGGAAACTGTACCTTGTGTGAGGATTGTCTGTGATCGACGTCCTCTTTTTCTGTTTTATATTTTTCCTTTCATTCGAGAGTTCACTTCGGTGGTGGAGGCTCGTGTTTTACTACGTCGAATGTCTGGAGGTGAATGGTGACTTTCTTGCAACATATCTTTAGTATACTCTTCAAACACTTACGATCTACCTGATTTATGTATTACTACGTATGTAAAATGGTTACAATGCATACTCAGAGAGGCCGAGGTGCGAGACGATGATGGACTGACGGAAGGAGAGAAAGCATGAGAAAAGGCGTGTAAACCACTATACCGTCGAGGATTCTCAACTCGGGAGTCGGTCGCCGGTTAACCCGGTCTGAACTTCGCGTGGAATATTATCATGCTGTTTATATATTCACACGCTTTCTTCTTCTTCTCGACCACCATACTCTGGATCTACTTTACGCTGGAAGCACATCTCTGGTGAGTATTTTAAAATGTTATCCTTTGTAACCGGTGTTACTTTTTCCTTTCTTATAATATTACACTCGATATGAATGGAATACATTCCGTTTGCAAGAGAACAAAATATGAGTGTTGGCAGTGTGCATAAGACATCAACACGCCGTTATGAGCCATCTTTTTGGCGTGAACTCGATACTTAACACAATCTCGCTCAAGGAAACCGCACTGACACAAGTTAATAGTCTTTATACATCAGATAGTCGACACCATGAAGCGAGTACGTCCATCTTCGCCCGCGATGTTTCACCCACATTATGTTTCACACAGGTTCATTGATTCTTGGACATCGAGGCTCGAGTGGACAACGAGGAGGTAGAAGAGGACGAAGACGAAGAGCGGGACCTTCTGGGTGCGTTTCGCCATGCAGCTCTAGCTTTTGCTCGTCTCATTAATGCTTGTTCATAGATGCCTTTATCAATGACCAGGTCGAACCAGAGGACAACGTCGATAGGCAGAATGCATTGCCTTGTTTGTCGGATGACCAGACGAACAACAGCAACGAGGAGGCGCTGGATGAATTTTTGAGTCGGATACTGGCCGACGCCAACACATACGAGGACTTGCAGTCATTCGCTTTCATGAATAATGAGCGAGAGCTGGATGAAAGGACCATTTACCATGCAATTGCGGGTCTCCCGAGCGAAGACGACTATCCCCTGTGGAAAGTCGATTGTCGGGTACGTGTCATGTTCTACGGCCGAGGGCAACTAACTCTATGCAATACTTTGCTAGATCGGAACTGAAGAACTTGCAGTGATTTCTCTGATGAAAACGGCGAGGGACAAACACGGTCTGCATTCTGCTTTCGCGCGCGGTTCGATACGAGGCGCCGTATATCTCGAGTGCAAGATGAACCAACACCTCATCCACCTCCTCGAGCTTACGCCAGGTATTATTCGCAGCCGGCTAGGCATCAGACGTCACCTGGTGGAGCCCTCTGATTACATGAGCATGTTAACGATAAAAAATGTCAAGGTCGACATCAGCGTCGGTGACTGGATTCAGGTTAAGAAAGGCCTATACAGAGGAGACATCGGGTTCGTGGCTAGCACCTGCAACTGGGGCATCCGTGTTCTGCTGGTTCCGCGAGTTGCATCGACTCTGATGGGCAGCATGCAAAAGAGGAAAGCATCTGCTGTTAAGCCGGTGCCGCGACTGTTTAAACCTGATGAATTTCGAAGCTCATCTAACCATGGCCTCATAAGCAGGCATGACGGATCATATGGCTTGGGATGTTTGGTTTTCGAGCACGGGCTTGTGCTGAAAGACTTTGATTACCACTCGGTTGCATCGGGTGTCAGAGACATTCCCTTTCATCATTTTTCCATGTTTAGGCTGAGCGAGCATCCTGGTATAGAGCTTTCACTCTTGCCGCGTCCTCGGGAATGGAGCTTTGAAGAGAATGACCCAGTTGTGGTTTGCTCTTCCGACAAGGAGGGCAGACTGAAGGTGGTTGAGGCCCACTATGCAGAAGTGGAGCTAGCCGAAGAGGGTGTGCAGCGGGTCCCATGGTACAACATCCGAAAGAATATCGCCGTTGGTCAATTTGTTCAGGTCTCGAGTGGGCCCAACCTTGGAAACACTGGCTGGGTTATAGAAATAGTGGGTGAAATCGCGAGCGTTATCGAGAAGATTGCCGAAGGGGAAATCAAGAGCAGTGAACACAGCAATGCGATGAAGGTAACTCAAAACCACAAGTAAAAATAAAAAGGCTAGCTAACATATATTATAGCTGATGGAGGTCAACTTAAATTGGCTGAACGTAACCGAACCCCCTCATCTACAGCATGCCCCACAGCTTCCATCAAGTAACATCAAATTTGCGAGGTCTCGCTGCCATCCATGGTGCGGCCTGAATATAATCGTGTCGAAAACTCACCATCCGCATAAAGGCAGCACTGGAGAGGTGAAGGAGGTATTGTAGGGACAATCAACTGTTACCGGTATAAAGCTAGATGTTCAGCTTATGCGCTACGATCCGTCTAGACCTTTTAGAAGAATAATTGTTGATTACGACGACGTCGTTGAGGCTACGTGAGTGTATTTAAATTAGTTTCACGGATGCCTACCTAAAACTATAACCTGTAGCTCTCATGTTGAACTGAAAGTGTTCCTCTTTCCTGACGACGACGAGGCTGAACCATCGCAGCAACAACCAATGGTCGCATCTCACCATGCTGCCTCTGGGTTCGCCACGCCCATGCCCACTGATACATCTTCTTCGCCTGCATGGGACCCTTCGCTCGCGCCTTCTGGCATTTTAATATGTCCATCGCCCACAATATGTCCATCGCCCCCAACGTGTCCTTCGCCTGCAGATGGCGATCATACACCTCAGCATGTACTCTTGAACATGCAGCTTGCTGACGTGAAGCTCAACGTCACTGTCAATGGAGGCACATATAAAAAAAAAGAACTCGTGGCATCTGTTTGCATGGTTGAAGACCGCGTCAGCATCCGATATCTCAAATACAACACGTCGCATTTGCTGCAGCTGGAGTGGGTTACCCCAAAGCATCCAAGTCCAACCCACGACAATGGCCTGCTTATTGTCATCAAAGGGGAACACTGCGGCAAATATGTTCGATGCATCTATCACTGACATGGCACCGAGGCCACAAGAATGATATTGGCCGTTGTACGTCGAGTCGAAGGCTCTGCAGATGTCTTGACTGGT
This sequence comes from Flammula alnicola, assembly GCA_015499995.1. Lineage (NCBI taxonomy): Eukaryota > Fungi > Basidiomycota > Agaricomycetes > Agaricales > Strophariaceae > Flammula > Flammula alnicola. The sequence continues at coordinate 206,837 of JADNRV010000059.1, forward strand.
GAGCAACTGGAAGCTGGTGTTGAATTTCTTTGTACGGTCTCAGAGTCGAAAAAAGATAAGGATACGAACAAAGACCTAATGAAGCCTTTGCGCGATCATTATCGCAACAGCGATCATATTTAAGACATGCATTAGTTTACTTTTCCGCTTGTTACTTCTTTGATGTTACTTCTTTGATAGATCTTGCTATGCTGCCCAAGTTCATCTGTCGATGGTCCACATTATCCCCTACCGTATTGTTATTATTTTTTTGATATCTCACAACATAAACATGCATCTACATTAGACACCATTAGACACCAATTTGTATACATAAAACGATGGTGAAAACTAGTCAGAACAACACATGATATAACAAAAGGACTCGTAACGCCGGGTGCAGCCATGGCCCGCACAACCAAGTAACTATGTTACTAGACTCAAGCACCCAAATCAATGTTTAGTTGACTTAGTTCATCCAAGGGACCGATAATAGTTTTATAATATTGATGTTACGATCGGCAAATGATATACTAAGTAAATAGCAAACATCTGAGTCATAGGTTCAAGACACAAGCTCTGAGTGCATGCCTAAGGAGTCTGCGAGGCAGAACTTAGGGGTTCAATGATAGTAGGCATGTGATAAAAGAAGGTTTCTAACTATGTAATGGCTCGGGCAAGGCCTTAGGCATGTTAATAGTCAAGGAGTCATTTTAAGTCCAATAGACTTGTGTAATTTCATACCTGTGGCTCTGAAACTAGTGCTCTATGCACAAACTGCTGACTGATCTCATCTTAACTTGTTCTCCAATTGAGAAGATGGCTTTATACCCTTTTACTTGTCTAACTTGTCTCAAAAAAACTATACTTGTAGAAAGAGGTGTGCAGATGGATTACCTGCCAACACTACAGTCCCTAACAATGGCCAGAGGCACGTAGACACTTTCATTCACTGACACTACAGTCCAAGTCCCCAGATATCCTTTGACAAAGGGTAGTTGTGAACAAGTCACTTAGACAGGTTCCTTGGCTTATTACTCTCTTTCTTTAGCTTGGTAAACTACTTAGGCTCGTGATCTTATCTTTAACAGCTCATATATATTGTTACTTGGCTTCCTTTTATATTATGGGACTCTCACTTTGAAGCTACTTAATACTTAGAGGCAAAACACTGAAGAGATAACTTTTAAGTGCTAGGACAGTGGAGCAGCTGGGGTAAAGCAGACGCCCCTAGATGCACCTGTAGCAATGCTGATCAAAGCTCGGATCAAAGGGATATCTAATTGGAAACACATACCATATCAGGTAATAACTGTGTACAGGAAGATTTCCAGGGTGCATAACTCGACACAGCCAGATCCCAGATGCACACTGAGGGTACCAGAGTATCGGGTACAGAGGATGAAGGGTTACAACTATAATCATGAGTATTATCATAGACAGAATGGGTGTGGTTTGCCCGAGTGTCTCTGATGAGACATAGGCATTTCTATGCTCCATTTAGCTGCTTCTATGCTCCATTCAGTCAATAGCCAATGACAGGACAAGATACCAATGAAAACAAAAGGCCATGAGCCTGTATACCATGCAGTTGAGGAGGATTAAGTCTTAGGCACTTAAGTTAGCCAAGCCGATGATGATCTGAGCTCCTGATCCATCCAAAAAGGCATAATTACGTGGATGAGCACAGAAACTGTACTCCACAAGGCCGCCACTCACGCACAAATGCCCATGAAATCTCTATATTCTCATCATTGCATCTATGTAATAAGATATCATCTCAGTAGTATATAAGGAGCCCTGTAAGACCATAGAATACAAGCAATTTACCACCCACGAGACATAGGCACTTAATTATATCTTAAGTGTTTCACCTCTAAGTACTGAGTAGCTTCAAAGCGTGAGTCCCATAATATAAAAAGAAACCAAGTAACAATATATATAAGCTGTTAAAGATAAGATCGCGAGCCTAAGTGGTTCACCAAGTTAAAGAAAGAGAGTTATCAGCCAAGCAACCTGTCTAAGTGGCTTGTTCAAAACCTACTCTTTGTCAAAGGACATCTGGGGACCTGGACTGTAGTGTCAGTAGAAGAAGCATCTACACACCTCTGGCCATTGTTTAGAGACTGTAGTGTTGGCAGATCAGAAGTCTGTGCACCTCTTTCCACAAGTAGAGTTTTGAGATAAGTAAAGATAAGTAAAAGGGCATAGAGCCATCTTCTCAATTGGAGAACCAGTCAAAGCAAGATCAGTTAGCATTCTGTGCATAGAGCACTAGTTTCAGAACACTAGTTATGAATATATACAAGTCTATTGGACTTAAAATGACCCATTGGCTATTAACCATCTAAGGCCTTGCCCAAGCCATTACATAGTTAGAAACCTTCTTTTATCACAAGCCTACTATCATCGAACCCCTAAGTTCTGCCTTGCAGACTCCTTAGGCATGCACTCAGAGCTTGTGTCTTGAACCTACGACTCAGATGTTTGCTATTCACTTAGTATATCATCTGCCAGTCATAACATCAATATTATAAAACTATTATCTGTCCCTTGGATGAACTAAATCAACTAAGCATTGATTTGGGTGCTTGAGTGTAGTAACATAGTTATTAAAAGTGGAGGTCTTTATTGTCCTCCATTGATTCCTACCGGAATCCGGCAGAATCCGGTCATTCCGGAGGAATGAGTTTTGGCTGAGAAGCCAGCCAAAATGCATGATTTCATTCCGGCGGAATGCAGACCGGAATGAGCCGAGACCGGAATACCTAACAGGAATGACCAGAACGGAATGGTCACCGGAATCCGGTGCACCATTGATTTATTGCTAACATTATCATTTATTATTAATACATTGATTTATTGTTAATATTATGATTTACTATTAATAATACTTAATGTTATTTAATAAATGGCATGCGCGTTCCGAAAACGCTGAATCACGTGACATGGCAAACGCCATGCCCTGAACCCAGATGCCATGCAATCAAATCTGTTGGCCATTCTTTCCTTCCCCCCCCACTTCCTTCCCCCCCACCACCATCCACCCCCCTTTCACCACCCCATGGCTCCGTCCCCACCACCAATGCCGGCGTCGATGAGCGCGCGTTGAGAGACCTGCTACGCGCTCAGCGACCTAAACAACACACACAACTGCGGAGCGAGATCCTAACTAGGTCGAGCGACGCTCTACTAGCTTCAGAAATATGTAGTGTGCTGTACTCCACAGTGTTTGTTTTAATTAGCTAGCTGACTTGTAGACAGCGCCTCGCGGTTCGTTTAAAGTGGGTATGAGGGATTATTCAAATACACGTTTTATCTTCGTTTCAAGCTTCGTTTTATCACAAGGATGAACGGTTTTATTGATTTTAAGGTTTTATGTTTTTAGAAAGCTCTCTAAGACACTACTAGCTCGACTTTCGAAGCACTAGCTGCTCTGGAGGCTCGGAACTCGTCTGAAACTAAGGCCGCACTGTGCGCTACCTTCTGAACGATCTGCTAGCCCACTTGGACTCTGTTTCTGACTTTCTCTAGGCACTCTTCCGGCCTCTAAGCACTCTTCTGGCTTCTAAATTCTTGGACCTTGTCCTCAAGAACTTCTCTTTAACACTAAGCCTTCTTCTGGCTTTCAAACGAACTCTATTGAAGTCAAACTGATCCTTTATTCGTCCTCTTTCTTACTAGACACTGCGTCTTAGATCGAAATAAAACTGGGAAGAGATTGCTTAAGGTAACTAGCTACATAGGTACATCTTTTATACTACAGCTATGTGTGGTTCTAGTATGCAAATAAAATAGTGTAAAACATTCTTATCTCATGTAAATAATGCCTGCAGGCAATGGGTATAGGGTTGGGTATTCCAGGTGACCAGATAGAGGTCAAGGGATTTGGAAATTCATCCCATTTTAGCGCGCTAGGACGCTCCTGACTTCCGTGTACCATGCGCATCATGCGTGCGTCTCGGCTAGCGGTGCCGCTTTATTCCGGACCTGCGGCCATCATTGATGCCGGTTCCTTCTTTCCTTTCTCGTCCTATTACCACTTTTGGTAGCCCCCCCGGGTAGAGGGTAGAGCGTGCGTCTAACTAACGCGTCCGCGTCCCGTTCGTCTCGTAGTAAGTCACAAGATACGCGCGCTAGTAGTCGTGCGTTTTGACCGCATGCTAACTAGCTGCGTCTTGTACTCCTAGCTGTAGTATTTTATAGCTAGCTTTTCAGCAATACTCTGATTGTACTGAATTCGCCGCGCACTAATTCCAAAGTATCCAGAAGTCTTTTAAATTATTCCCCATGGTGCGTTTATGCCTCGCTAGTCGTTTATGACTTATGCGTTCTGTGTTTTACTGCCTGATAACTTTTAACTGTCTCCCGGCTTATCATACGGACTCAGCTAGCTCTGAACCGCGTCTGATTACCATTGTCACAGGTTATATGACAACTAGTAGTCGCATAGCTAGGCCTTAGACTACTAACTTGGGTAGGTTATAGTCTCTCTGTCTCGGTTATATTCTATAGGTAAAAGATGATATATTCGCGAACTTCACGCGTGGCCTATTTGCGGCCCTATCAGCGTGACCAGCGCGCTGCAAACCGCAGCGCCGGCGCGCTCTCCGCTCCTCTCACTGCCAAATCGAAGTCGACGAGCTGCAAACGGCAACAATTGAACGCCGACGAGTCGGCGAGCAAACGCAGCAAGCCCGCCAACGACACCAACGACGATCACGACAACGACGACACTGACGACGACGCCGTGGAGGCAAATGAGGGGCGGAAAGGAGGAAAGAAAGGGCGCAAAGCGAAGAAAACCGCGGGCAAGCAGAAATCCAGGTGCGTAGCCTCCCATTTCCCGCCTTTCGCATCCCTAACCCATCGTTTACCACCCCCAGCAGGAAGACAGGGGCTCAGCATCATCGCAAAGATAAAATCGAGAATGCCAAGGGCACCCCCGCCCACCTAAAGCTGTAAGTACCCCCCCCGTTCCCTCTTTTATAAAAAAAACTAACATTTATTTTGTTATTGTAGCATCGAGCGCATCCTCGAGGCCGCGGGCACCTCTGTGGCCCCCCCCGAGCGTGCTGCCCACTCGTCGACTGCCTCTGTGCTGCCTCCTCCACCCACCATCCCCAGCACCCATGCTCGCGTTGAGCGTGAACCCGACGTCACCTCCCAAAAGGCCGCGGCTACCAGCCACAATGATGACAGCAGCACCGACAGCAGCACTGACGACAGCAGCACCAACCACCATCGCCATGGCAACGACAATGCCCGCCACGACAACACCCATGATGACAGCGAGGATGCCAGCGACGGCGACTACACCAACGACAGCGACTCCGACTCCGACACCGACACCAGTGAGTCCGACGATGACGACGACGATGACGCTGATGCTGATGGAAGCAATGGCAGCGGCCATAACGAAGACACCCAGTCGCGTCCCATCCGTATAGGACCCCCCCGTGGCAAGCCCTCTCAACAGCGCAGTGGGCCATCCACCACTGCTGCTGCTGATGGTGATGTCACCGCGGCACCCCCTGTCCGAGGTGGTGAATCATCCACCACCACTCTCGGACTGGCCATGGCCCCCACCACACCAGCAACCTATCAGGGCGATTGGAACTCCACCGTCGCCCATGATCAGGGTACTTATTTTTTTCTTGTATATAATTATTATGTATTTATTTTATTTAATATATCTAGATGTTCACATGTACAGTCCTCCGCCAGCGTCATCTCAACATGGCCATGCTCATGATGTTAAGGCTATTGGAGTCTTCCATCATTATCAACCTACGAAGTCCAGTGGAGCGTCCAGAGCATATGGAGGCTTATTCCGGGGTAAGGCTCTTGGTAATGCACCGAATATTGGTGACTTTGAATCCATGAATGTTCGCCCTCAGTCTGTTGACGTTGAGGGCACTGTCAATATTTTCCCCTCTAATACGCGACTGACCACACTCGATATCGATGAAACTGCCATCATTGCAGTTACTATTCCTTTCGAGGAAGCATTGGCTCCTCTCTTGCAACACATTGCAAAATATTATTCTCCGATATCTGGTATGTACTCTAACTTTTATTCAAAATTACAATTATCATAGTTTATTTGCAGACAACAATGAGCGCATGTATATCCTAGATCAACAGAAATCCAAATGGATTGTCAAAGGCAGATTTAGACAAGCACTGGAGTTTGACGACTCCATTCTTCATCTATGGGACCAGACCAATTTCGGTCCAACGCTTACCCTTTTCCTCGTAAGCAATGTTTATGCTTATTATAAGTTTATTTTTGACATATAATAGGAAAATGATCCTGAGATTGCATCTGCTATTCCACCGTCTTTTCACTCTCGTCGATCTTCTCTGGCAACTTCTAGGTCTTCCACTTCTCGTTCACCTTCTATTTCTTCCACCATTCATTCTGCTGCTACGGTTCATTCTCTCCCTATTGCTGGACCATCTAGTCCGGCTTCTTTCGATGGTCCATCTCCCCTTCCTCTTGCGCATAAAGAGGCGCTTCTTATATTCTTGGGCATTCCTACTGAGTTGCCGAATCTTGGTCCTGCTTCGCTTCGCACTGCATATGCGAAGTACAAAGTATTGATACATGCATCCAAACCTATGCAGGGTCTACGAACAAGCCAAGAGTGGACCGATTATCTTGATGAGCATGGCATTGAACACTGGGTGCCTATCTACATTGACTTAGTAAACATATTCATTGCAAAGAGTCAATTTTACTCGGGATGGAAGGAACCCTTCAAGCGTGTTCAGGCCTATCCTAGAATGACAGCGTGGCTCGATGATCATCCGAACTGCAAATCCGACTTAGACATTTGGGGTGAAAGCAAAAAGTCGGACGATTACTCTTTCATGGACTTGGTTAGTTGGCTTGATAAGAAAGATGTGGCGAAGGAAAAGAAGCCAGTTGTGGCTAGTCCGAGGGCAGTAAAGAAGTCGGTTAAGAAGGAGAAGCGCCGAAGTGAGTTTACCTTAACTCAGCTAAATACCTAAAAATTGGCAGTAATCTATGGGTAGATCGATTGTTTTCAAGCTCTGTGATCAATGCAATGTGCAGCTTTCATGCTTCTGCTTCTGCATATTCACAATATTGGAATATTACCTTTGGAACAAAGTCTACAACTGTTTTCCGTGCTCATATCTGGCAGGCCTTTGTACAAGATTCTTTGCGCACAATTGCGGCAGAGTCTAAGATTGATATCGAGCTCAATGATCCTCTCAATATTAAAGAAGTTACTACTCAGGCTTTTGAACTGTTGGGAGAACAGGGAATTATCAGAGCAGCAGATCACCATGCATGCAGTGAATGTACTCAGCCATACAAGAAGACAAGTGATGCTGTTTTAAATGATCCTGCAGCTGTAGTTGGAGTTGATGAAAATCAAGATGTACCACCATTGGCAGAAACTGCTGAAGTTATGGATCAACCAGCTTCTCCTATATCTGTGGATAGTTCTGATGATGCCATGAATGTTGACAAAAATATTACTATGGTTGTACTTGATGGAGTTGTTATGGGACCAACGGTAAATTTTCTAGATATAATTTTGTATACAATGGATACTAACTTGGTATTTATAGCATTGCGCAATTGACAACTGTGTAAATGATCTTTCAAATTCTCGAGGTGGATCTTTATGTGATGTGCATCATTTACAACTTGGGTCTCGGTGTCTTGTGCATGATTGTACAAATAACAGAGTTAGAGATACCTCTGCATGTCAAGCTCATCAGGGACAGTGGCAAAAATATATGAAATATCACACTCGTCAGACTCAATCAGGAGTACGCAGAATGCTGCAAAGACCTGGAGAAAGTCAACCTTGGAATCCACAAAGGAGAGGACCAAACCCACAGCGTCATGATGATGATGAAGAAGAGCCTCCACTATCTTCCAACTATTTCAGTCCTGCCTGATATTACTGTGTGGAAACCATTTGTGCACCATGCGGTGTTGTGATTGCATGGACAAAATTTGCAAGAGCAGAGTCTACAACAAATATTCTGAACTTTTTGGAGTCTGTTTATCAAACTGAAGAGTCCCGTCCCGACTATATTTGTATTGACAAAGGATGTAAAGTCTTCCAAACTGCTCTTAGAAATGGAAGTTGGGATAGAATATGGAAGCACACTTCAAGGTTTATTGTTGATGCATATCATTATATCAATCATTGTGTGCAGGATTATCTTTGCCGGAAATATTGTAATCCATCACCAGGCGATGGCTCTGCTCCAAACCTTGTTATAATTGAATATGACAACAATGGACATCCATATGCCAAGCGAGCATTTAATACACAAGTGTGTGAGCGATTGAATGCCTGGCTCGCTGGATTTGAATCAATTCTGAAGCGCATGACACCTGGCAATTTTAACTGGTTTTTGCATGCAATGCTTTTTTACCACACGAAACATGTGATCACTCAACAAAAACAAAAGGCGAAATCTCAAAATGATAGTGATGATGATGATGATGACTTGGGATTAGATGAAGACATTTCCGATAACTCTGCATCTGAGTCTGAAGATTCTGATTAAAAACAAAGAGATATTAGTATTTAGCAAGCGTAGAACATAACATCAGAATAGCAGTGTATAGTAGGTGTACAGTATATAAATAGCAGTGTACAGTAGGTGTAAGATATATAAATAGCACTTAAAGTAGGGTTACATAGGTACACAATATATACATCACACAAATCTTTCCAAAATGGAATTTTTTATTCTAAATTCCACAGGAATCCACAGGAATTTAGTACATCTTTTGAAAATAACATATTTTATAGCAACTTTCAGGAATTCCTGTGAATTCCGGTCTGCATTCCTCCGGAATCCTGTCTATTCCTCCGGAATCCGGTCATTCTGGGAGGAATCAGTGGAGGAATGAAAAGTATTGTAAAAGTGGAGCAAGTCAGGCTTGATAGCATTCCTTTAGTAGACATTACAGTGTACTACCATCAAATGACACACCAAAGTGAATTTCCTGTTTTACAGGCTTAAATTTGAAGTTGCGAGAAAATAAAGCTCATTATAATATTGTACACTACATTAAGAGTAATCTGCCTTGTTGGTTGAAGGAAAACAGTCTGAAATAAAGGTCTATACGTTGCTAAAGTATTGGTCAGTCTGAAATGCCCAAAATTGATGAAATGACACAGTGTGACAATTGTGTAATAACCGCATTCAAGCTCATTAGTGACCGTTGATCAAGCTTATCTCACGACTTCCATTCATCCTCATCATCAGTCTCTTCCTTCTGCTCCACTTCTTCCTCCTCATCTTCATCAAAATCACCTTCAGCATTGTCAACCCTATCAGCAGCACTGCCTACAGCCTCGCTGTTGCCCACATTTTCAGCTTCATCCTCAGAACCAGCATCAACATTTATGGCCGCAGATACCCCACTCCTCTGAGCCAATCATTGATTTAGGGCATCCACCATGATCTGTTTGAGAGGGCATTTGGGTTTCTTGGGATGATGAGTCCTTGGTACACCCTCCTCAGTAAGTTTCTCGCAAGTTTTCTGCCACTCCTCCACTTTGGCAGCATGGTCTTCTTTTGCCTCCTTCCAACGGGCATCAATTGCCTTCTTTGTCACTTGCTTGTTCGCTCTTGCCCCAGCATGCTGATTTTTTGCTGCTTTTTTTGCCTCTGCAGCTGCCGCCTGCTCATCAACAAGTGCCACAAATTCCACCATGATCAATGCTCGACCAAGACTGCCCAGGAAGAGTTTGGTACGATCATTCTCTTTCTTGTTCTCCTTCACATAAAGAGCCTGATTCTGTTTTGTCAAGTGCAGATTCTGAACCACCAGCTGGGCTTGTGTGGATTCAATGACAAGATCTCACACAACAATCTGACTGCTTGCAAGTGCGAGACTTGCCCTGAGCACATCATTTTGGGCACGAAGTTCTGCAGCGGTTAGGCATCCTGGGTCCACTGCCTCGAGAAGCGACCAATCTGAATTAGAAACAGGTCCCATGGCCTCCAGCATAGGTGAGCTATGAAGCTGTGTCGATTTAATAACAGCCGACACCAAATAGGACCCAGAAGATGTTGACACAAGAGCAGAAGATAAGAGGCCAATACATTTGGTGGGTGTGTAAAGGGAAGGATCCACAGCACTGTCAAGGGTGCACTTGGGGCGGCATGTGGGAGTAGTGGACATAGAAGGTTCTGGTTTCAGGTGGGTCACTTCCTCGATATCTGCAGCGGTTGAGGGATTCACATGGAAGGCAGCCATGACAGCTCTGACCGGGCTGGTTTGTAGCAAAGGAAATGTTGCACGCATTGAGGTTGATGTGCTCGGCTTCATCTGTGATTCAGCGATGACATCTGGGTTGAAGGGATATATGCCCGTCACTTCGAATGCCATCTTCACTGTCTCCACATCAAATGCCTCAAGGTATGCCTTCCCAAAAACTTCTGCGAAGTCCTCCTTTGTTACGCTCCTCCTTGTCCTCTTCTCAAACTCACTGATTGCCTTCTTCCAACAGTTCTTCATCTTCGTGAAGCATACAACATCAAGACCTTGAAGTGCATGGGTACAATGGGGTGGATACCTGAGGATTACAATGTTATTGGTAACCGCAAAGTCCAGCACATCCTTTGTGTAGTGGGAACTGTGTCCATTGATAGGGCCACAAACCGGTGTCGAGAGGCCTACTCCAGTGAGTTTGCAATTCCATATGATGTCGCTCAAGAAACCTGAAGATCCATTGGTATCCAACAGCTTCAAAGTTAGGTCCTAGGCAGCTTTTAAGAATAGCATAGGCGTATGATCGGATTGTGGCATGGTTGAGTGGAAATCCTTGGTCGGCAGATTCTTTGATGAAATTGACTAGTACATGCTCCTCTGCTGCTTTCACCTTCTGCTTCTTCTCACTGCCCTATCCTGCAGTTGCCCCATGCTTCACCCACTCTGATAATGTCTTGAATGGCACCTCAAATTGAAGAGCAACTTTCCAAAGCCCAGCTGGCTTCTCCTTGGTCTGCTCATACTTGTATGCTCTGACAGCTTCTTTTAAATGCACCACCCTCACTGCATGCTTCTTGATCTTCTTCACATGGTCAGACAAGGCTCAGAATATCATTCATGAGAAGGATGAGGAGATTGGGGGGCGGAAAAGTGGACAGCATGTGCGAGAAGAAGCTCGCATGGTGTGTGTGTGCTATTCTCATGTTCTGCATGTCACGTCTCAACAAAGTGCATCGTGCTCATGCAAAGCATGTTGACACTCTAGATTCCAACAGAATAACATGTAAAATAGACAGGTCCATTGAATTCCTCAAAAAAATTACCCATAACAGGAAGTAGTACTATTGTGATACATATTTTGGTAGAGGCCAAAGTTGGTGGCCGCCCAAATCCGGATATTTTACAGTAATTACAATTGATCTTGCCCAATTCTTCTCCGTTTGACTCTGCATCCTCTGTGTATATAGCAATGATATAGATCAAGAAGTACAAAATATTTGAGCCCCCTTTGGACAAGATTTATGGCCAGGAGATTGAATTGTGCGGGTCAGTGGTAGTGTGTCATTTGATAGTAGTACACTGTACAAGGTCTATTAAAAGTGACTACTTGATTGACTACACCACCGTTTGCGTGTGACATAAATCGGACATAATCCTGAAAGTCGCCGATTGATAGCCTGCCGAGCAGCCAAAAGGAGGACTGGTTGATGTCCATTTGATGTTTTGGGGCCGACAGCCGGAGGACACGCTTAGTTACGTCCATACGGCATGCAAAGGATACAACCTGTGCCTGTCTGGACAGGATGAGGTGAGGCTGTGCCTTTGGATGTCCTTTGGATGTCTGTCCTGCAGACATCCGCTGGACATCCACAAAATAGCCCAGCGACGTTTCATTTGGACTTTTTTTTTTTTTTTTTTTTTTTTTTTTTTTTTTTTTTTTTTTTTTTGAAAATGTCCCTGTTCTCGGGTGCGTGTGACATGACAGGCAACCATGCCCTCCTTTCACAATGTTGCTCACCGTGCTCCTCTCATTGCTCGCTACCCCACAGTAGCCGTAGGAAGCACTAGGCCACCTATGGTCATGGCCTTGAAGGTATTTCTACCTCCCTTCTTTTCTGTGTTGTCGAGTCTAACTGACACAGACACCTTTACCAGCTACATTCTCACTCATTTTTAAGTCTCTAGTTAACCCTCTTCTCTTCCTTCTGCTCTGCTCCCTCCTCTTCCCTCCTCTTCCCTCCCTTACTTACCTTACCTTCTGGTCTTTCCGTAGTTCTCAATCATAGTATATGTATGCTATAGCCTCACTGTATTAGATACCTTCAATAGAATATTTTGTTGCCCATATTAGACCATAAACTTTACTGTGGGATAGAGAAAGTATTGTATATTAAAACAAACTGGATATCTAGCACAGAAACACAGGATGGATGGATGACCAGGAGAGGATGAACTACTGATGTTTGTGCAGACATCCTCAGGATGTCTAGGTCTGACATCCAAACGACATCTGCCGCCAGACATCGGGATGACAAATTCAGGTTTTTGTCCCAGGGATATTCACCGGGATAATCTGGGGATGTCCGGACGCCGGATGTCAGCTGGACATCCCAAATGAAGCGGTGGTGTAGTAGTTCACACACACCCCATACTAAGCATCTTTACCAGAGACAAACCTATTGCTCTCAGTACAAAGACCTGAACACTATGGATGTAGATGCAATGTCCTTGGATGGATGAAATGACTTAATGCATTATGGTGCTTGTTTCTTTTGCAAACAAAGAGGCTATATATTCTGTGATTGCCCAAAGAAGAAGGCCAACCAGACCTTGGGACCTAGCAAGTTCTACGACAAAGGCAAATCCACAAACCAGAAGCCCTCTACAAGAGAAGTGTACAGTCAGATCTGCACCTTGACAGCACAGTTTGATCAGGATGAATTAAAGTAGTTGGCCAACTATGATGAAGAAGACATAAAGAAAGACAAGAAGTTGAAGGATTTTTGAAATGGCAATTCATCCCAATGCATGCATCACCCATTTTCTCTTTACATTCTGTACTAGTAGCTCACATTGAGAAACAATCTATGCATATACCTATTTTCCTCTAGAGTGAAAGTCAGAATAAGAGAATTATTGACACCTCCATCCTTCTTGACACCAGAGCCAGTAGCATACCATGCTCAAGACAACAGTCTGAAACTCCAAAAACTTGACCAATTAATTCCAGTAAAAAATATGGATGAAACCTTAAACAAGAAAGGATCTATGAAAGGATCCATTACTCACTTTATTGAAAAGGACTTAACTGTAAATGGACAAACAAAATGGATAATCTTTATGATCACTGAACTAGGTAAACAGAAAATTATCCTTGGCTTACCATGGTTCAGGAAACACAACCCAGACATAAACTGGCATAAAGAAATCTTAACCTGGCAAAGTGCAATGATGAGTAACACTCTCTGTAAGCTACTTTGAAAGGTTTTCAAGAAAGGCCTGCTGAAATTATCAAAACCCAAACTGGACATGGAATTACCATATGAAAAGTTAACTCCTATATCAGTAATGGACCTCCCTCTTGCTTTCAATAAAGCAACAGAACTGACCCAGGATCTGGATACAATGGATGATAACCTTGAAGGCTATGATACAGCCTTCTTGGAGATTGAAGGGGACTTTGATGGTGATATCATACTTGCTTATATGGAACATGAGTTTTTGGATGAAGATTGTTCATCAGGATGAAGATTGTTTATCAGTTAGTAGTATGTAAAAATTTTAAAAGGCCTAGTTAACATTTTGATGCAAGCACATTAATAGAAATGCCAGTTGATAAGTTTAGATCATTTTCTTAGTTTCTGATAGTCATTTAAAGTCTATCTTGTCTACATAAAATGATTTTCATGCTTTACAATCAATCCTAACCCCAACTTAAAGATGTACAAAGTTTTAAATAATATTGCAAATGTAGAAAAATTAGCATTGATTGTTCTTGTTAGTCTCATCTGGGGCAGTACACATGTCTTCCTGAAATAGAAGCGGAATGTGGCTGAAATCCATTCATAGACCTCTGACAATGTCCTGGAGGAATGTGACATATTTTACCATAATTCTTTCAAGGACCATCATCCTTACTATAATATATATTAATTTTTGTCATTATCTTTCCCATCTCTAGAGCAGCACAGAAGTCTGAGATATTATTGTAAATTATGCCAATTACAATGTATATCTCCACTCTGAAAAATAGTGAAACTTCATGTTAATATGAGTTAATTATCTTCTTCATTGAAAATTATCCAAAATTCCTGACACTGCATGATAATGCTTGCAAATTATAATAGAAGATTTTTTCTCATGTCAGGGCAGTGGGCTCCACAAGCTGTTTATTTAGCATTCAAAGGTTTGGAGTGACTACTTGTTGAACAATAAGCAGTTATAAAAGTTAGCTAGTTCTTTTGTTATAACTAGCAAGTAACAATAAGTCTGTAAAAACAAATGATGCCTAAGTCAGTTTTAAGAATGTAGTTTGAGTTTTGAAGTTTTTCAAAATATGCACAAACACTCAGAGAGGTCAAGAGAAGTATTGAAGAAGTATGCTTTTCAAGAACTAGCTAAAGAACATCTTTGGTACTACTTGAAGTTTATATAGTAAATAATAAATCAAGAATACACCTTGACTGCACAAGGCTGTACAAATATATCAAAGATGGATAAAAGTGAAACAACATCAGTGAAACAAATGTAGGTAAAACAGATAGAAGTGAAGTGAATAATGTAGAAGCCTATTTAAGCAAATAATAGATAAAATGATGGAAGTGAAGTGTGCATAGACTGGACAGTATAGAAAAAAAGTATGGATTATAACAGATGCACTGTTTATAAAGTAGCAAAATCTTTTACCACAATATTTGCTTGTAAAGCATGGATATTAAAATCCCTGGTACAATACAAGTACAAATTACTAATTGGTAAAATCTTTTACTACAGTGTTGACTAGTCAAATATAATAGTAAAATATGGCTGTAAAAATCATTTATAAAATATACAGAAATATTATTAAAAACAAACTTTATATTAGTAAAACATGGCTATAGAACTCATTGATAAAATAAATGTGAATATTATTAGTAAAACCTTTACCATCTGTATACTGGATAAATATAGTAGTAAAATATGGCTGTAGAATACATTGATAAAATATATATAAATGTGTTATGTGACATTGTCCTTCTTATCTTTTAATCTCTATATGGAATGCTTTAAGGGTTGTGTCAAGGTAGCAACTGACATGTATTTATTTTTTGTATATGCTCACATATATACAGGATATAGAATTAGTGTTATGAAGTTATGGCACCTTTCAATATAACTTGGATCTAGAGTTCATTACTTCTTGAAAACTCACCAATTACTGAGGACCTAGTCTGTTACAAAGCCCACACAAAAAAATAAATATATATCAGTTGCTGCCTTAGCACAACTCTTGAAGTATTTTATATAGAGATTAAAAGATAAGAGGGACAATGACACATAACACATTTATATATATTTTATCAATGTATTTACAGCCATATTTTACTACTATATTTATTCAGTATATATAGATGGTAAAGGTTTTACTAATAATATTCACATTTATTTTATCAATGAGTTCTATAGCCATGTTTTACTAATATAAAGTTTGTTTTTAATAACATTTCTGTATATTTTATAAATGATTTTTACTGCTATATTTTACTACTATATTTGACTAGTCAACACTGGAGTAAGAGATTTTACCAATTAGTAATTTGTACTTGGATTTTACCAAGGATTTTAATATCCATGCTTTACATATATTTTATCAATGTATTTTACAGCCATATTTTACTACTATATTTATCCAGTATACATAGATGGTAAAGGTTTTAATAATAATATTCAAATATATTTTATCAATGATTTCTATACCCATGTTTTACTAATATAAAGTATGTTTTTAATAACATTTATGTATATTTGATAAACAATTTTTGCAGCCATATTTTACTACTACATTTGACTAGTCAACACTGTAGTAAAAGATTTTACCAATTATTAATACTTGTATTTGATCACATTTACATGTATTTTATCAGGAATTTTAATATCCATGTTTTACAAGTAAATATTGTGGTAAAAGATTTTGCTACTTTATAATATTTTTAATGACTCAGAAAACATCACAAACAGCAGCCTATAGCACAAAAAATGCTTGCATCTTGTACATGACAGTCATGACTCCAGGATGCTTCTAAGAGAGAGCAATTGAGAAATGCTTATTTATGCCTATATATGACCATAAAAAGGTGGTGGTGGCTAAAGCTGGACCAGCCTGATCATAGCACTATGAGGGACACCTTTGGACAAAATGATTGTTTGCTGTTTAAGTCCAAACAATCTCAATAGCACGAAATTGTTCATCAAAAGCTGGAAAATATTCAGGCATTCTTGCATTTTTCCTTCAAAATCCAGAATAATTTCAATTTCCATCCTTATATTTTCTGTCTCACCAAAAAAAAAAAAGGATTTCTGTAAATTAACAGCATCACATGGTCAACACACACAATTCCAGCCACCAAAATGAACTTTCGAGTCTTGGCTAGTTATATAAAATCTCTAATATGAAAATATTCTGTCTGATCATGGCAGTCCATGATGTAGAAGCCTTGCCAGTCTATTATTAACCTTGGTTTTTTTTGCAGTGCATGAGCTGGCTCTTTTCCTCATCTACTACACTCACCCCTACACATAAACACATAAAATCATGTCAACTCTTGCTCATAGAAGATGCCAAACCTGCAGGTGCTATGGATTCCAGGCACAGCCTGGTGCACTAAGCATCTTTAGCAGAAACCCAACCACCTCCAGAGTTGCCATTTCTCAAAGTCCCTCCACTTGCTGAAGTTAGAAGAACAGACAAAGAGAGACCAGTACCTGAGAAGGAAAGACTCATATACTGAACTCAGGCTTCAGTACAGAAAGGCACATTAAACTGAGAGGTTGCCAAAGCCATATTAAATATGCTTATATGCATGACAATCAGTCAAGTGCTAGAATCTTCTCCAGCAGTCATAAATGAGATAGCACGTCAAGTTACGCACGTGCACATTTCTGCTAAGCCTATGCCCGCTGCATATAACATTGTCCTCACTTTCCCCTGCTTTGCACTTTTCCTGAGACTGATCCTGACATTCCTCCACTTTCAGTTCTAGACAGCCTCTACTGCAAATAATAACTTTGCTGCCACTGTTGAAGATGTGACCAATGCAGAAGAGTCAGAAAGTGATAAAGGAATAGTGAATAGTGCACTAGTTAACAGTAACATGCTTATCATGAAGATCCTTGAAGATAGTATAATGCTAAAAGACCTACCAATGTTAGGAAATTGCATGGGTAACCCTCAGGTATCTTAGCGTCTACCCATACCCATACCCATGACAACCCATACCCATGACCTGCATGGGTTTACCCATCAAAATGTGGCCCCAAAACTGTTTGGGTGTTTCAGAACTTGCTTAAAAGCTCATGGATACCAGAATGCATACCCATACCCATACCTGTCAATACCCTTACCCATGATCTGTGCAGGTCATCCGAACCTGTGTATTTCTCTACCTACCATATGCAGGCTACATGGTCCTAATAAAAGACTGCAAGGATAGACCAAAAAGTGCCATTATAGTACATGATCTCATAGTGCAGTATCTAAATAATCTGTTAGAAGGAGAAAAATCAAAGACTATCTATGGTGTATGAGACTCGCATGCCGTTAGAGCTATCTATTTAATGGTTAACAATATTGATAAGAAAGAAGCACTATTGGACAGTGGATCACAAATTGTATCAATATCTAAGGAAATAGCAGTAATCCTTGGGATCAGTTGGAACTCTGGAATAATGATTAATATGCAAAGTGCCCAAGGTCATATAGAATCAACCTTGGGTTTGGCACATAATATACCATTCAAATGTGGTGATATAATATTTTCATACTTTACCTCCAAGACTCACACACAAGACCATGTACTTAGGCAATGCACTCTCTGAGTGAAGGCCTATCCATGGCAGATTTGTGCTAAAGGGATTAGAAATACATAAAGTCTACCTACACTATATCTGATTTCCAGAATATACAAAATCTACTAAAAAAGGATTGATACCCATCTAAAAAGTCAAAATATTGAGAGCAACATTTGGCCTGAATGGAATAAACTGCGAGAGAAAGGTGTTCCAGTGTTTTGGGGTTGATTTCTGGCAGGAAGGCCTTTAAAATAATCATGTACAAACAAACTGCTGTATTGCAGTGAATGCCAGTCTTCATTCAGTGCCTTAACACAGCTCATGGCTGATGCACCATATCTCCAGTCTACAGTTATAGATGCCTTAAGTTTACATACAAACTCCTGGACAAGAAGAGTTTGTCCTACATACTAGCAAAGAGACATCACAGCTGATCTGGATAGGAAGACACAAATACATGAAGTACCAGACTTTATCGTAATTGAAATAGATAAACTAGAGGAAACCAAGCTTAGTGTCAAGCTTAGAAGAAATACAATAGATGAAAGTGCTGGTAATCTGACTCTGTGTGGACTTATATACAGCAGAGAGAATCACTTTACATGTTGAATTGTAGACAAGTCTGGGACAGTATGGTTTCATGATGGCATGTCCACTGGGTCTGCATACAGAAAAAAAATTAATCTATTATCTTATGTTCAATGGCTAAGCAGATGTGGAAAAAAGCAACTGATCCATTGCATTTATTATTCAAGTAGGCCATACTATCAGTAGCATTACAAGTTATATAAAGAGTAAAACTAAAAACATCAAAACATAAAAAAGAAAAAGAATTGTACTGTCTTGCAAAGCAGTGATACAGAAATGTTATTGAAAACATACTTTATATTAGTAAAACATAGCCATAAAAATCATTGATAAAATATATTTGAATATCATTATTAAAACCTTTATCATCTATATATACTGGATAAATATAGTAGTAAAATATGGCTGTAAAATACATTGATAAAATATATGTAAAGCATGGATATTAAAATCCCTGGTAAAATCCAAGTACAAATTACTAATTGGTAAAATCTTTTACTACAGTGTTGACTAGTCAAATATAGTAGTAAAATATAGCAGTAAAAATGATTTATAAAATATACAGAAATGTTATTAAAAACAAACTTTATATTAGTAAAACATGGCTATAGAAATTATTGATATAACACATTTATATATATTTTATCAATATATTTTACAGCCATATTTTACTACTATATTTATCCAGTATACATAGATGGTAAAGATTTTACTAATAATATTCACATTTATTTTATCAATGATTTCTATAGCCATGTTTTACTAATATAAAGTTTGTTTTTAATAACATTTCTGTATATTTTATAAATCATTTTTACTGCCATATTTTACTACTATATTTGACTAGTCAACACTGTAGTAAAATGTTTTACCAATTAGTAATTTGTACTTGTATTTTACCAGGGATTTTAATATCTATGTTTTACAAGTAAATATTGCAGTAAAAGATTTTGCTACTTTATAAACATTTGTTATAATCCACAAATTTTTTCTTTACTATACAGTCCATGCACACTCCACTTTCATCATTTCATCTATTATGTGCTCACATAGCTTTCTACATTATTCACTCTACTTCTATTTGTTTTACCTACATCTGTTTCACTTATATTGTTTCACTTCCATTTATCTTCAATATGTTTGCACAGCCTTTGTCGGAAAGTTGGAATCTGCCTGATCAGGAATGAGCCTAAATAGGTGGCTTTTTCCCATGATTAGAGTGCTATGATTTAGGATCAATTATGACATTTATTTGGTAACCACTGCAGCCCTACCATGATCATACTAAATGGGCCTGATCAGAGCATGCCGATCTGATGAGATAGCCAAATTACATGATTAGATCATGAATGTTAATAATAGAATTTCCACATTTGTAGCCTAGATTATTGCATTTAAAGTCGTTTACTCTAGTCCAGTGAAGGGTGACAAATGATGAAGAGACCGCAAGCAGCTAGCTGTGAATGGACTACTATTCTCCTTACCTGAGCTATTTTTATCACTTAGTAAAGCTTATACTGTAGTCTAAATGTTACAAGTCCGGACATTACAATGACAAGACTACTAAGGACTAGAGGAAACTATGCAAGATAACGAGGAAGGTGCAGTTTAATAAAGACATTATCATTAGTAACTATTGAGATAATAGTCAATACATCTAATGAAGTGTATGGAAATAGACGCCTTTCAGTAATATCTTAACCATCCAGCCTATACAAGGATGCGGATCTCTAGATTAAAGAACGGACATCTAGGCACACTACAGGACAGGTCACATGACATTGCCAAAGGCATCGAGGACAGTGGAGCAGCCGACGATGATCTGAACTCCTGATCCATCCAAAAAGGCATGATTAAGTGGATGAGCACAGAAACTGTACTCCACAAGGCCGCCACTCATGCACAAATGCCCATGAAATCTCTATATTCTCATCATTGCATCTATGTAATAATATATAATCTCAGTCATATATAAGCAGCCCTGTAACACCATAGAATACAAGCAATTTACCACCCACGAGATACAAACACTTAAGTTATATCTTAAGTGTTTTTTTTTTTTTTTTGCCTTTAAGTACTGAGTAGCTTCAAAGCAAGAGTCCCATAATATAAAAGAAACCAAGTAATGATATTTATGAGCTGTTAAAGATAAGATCGCAAGCCTAAGTGGTTCACCAAGTTAAAAAGAAAGAGAGTTATAAGCCAAGGAACCTGTCTAAGTGACTTGTTCAAAACCTACCCTTTGTCAAAGGACATCTGGGGACCTGGACTGTAGTGTCAGTAGACGAAGCATCTACACACCTCTGGCCATTGTTTAGGGACTGTAGTGTCAGCAGATAAGAAGTCTGTGCACCTCTTTCGACAAGTAGAGTTTTCGAGACAAGTGAAGACAAGTTAAAGGGCATAGAGCCATCTTCTCAATTGGAGAACAAGTAAAGCGAGATCAGTTAGCAGTTTGTGCATAGAGCACTAGTTTTCAGAGTCACAGTTACGAATTTACACAAGTCTATTAGACTTAAAATGACCCATTGACTATTAACGCATCTAAGGCTTTGCCGGAGCCGTTACATAGTTACTAACCTTCTTTTATCACGCACCTACTATCAGGTATTGATATTATAAAACTATCATCCTCCCCTTGGATGAACTAAGTCAACTAAATATTGATTTGGGTGTTTGAGTGTAGTAAAGTAGTTATTAAAAGTGAAGCAAGTCAGAATTGATAGTATCTCTTTAGTAGACATTACAAGGTCTGTTAAAAGTGACTACTTGACTATTCAGTAGTTCACACACACCCCGCAACAAGCATCTTTAATGTGAACAGAGATGATGTGCAGGTCTTCTTGTCTTGTGTGTGTCTCAGCATGCACACTTACCTCAATTGTTCACAGACATTGGCTGCCTGGTATCTTCTCAGTCTTTAATCTCATCATTTTTAAACTGTAGATCATGAGTGAATGTCACCCTTGGTGCAGAAGTGTCATTCCTGCTCGGCCTCTCATATTCCTCATCTAAAATCTCCTCTATTAAGACTGGCTGCTTGGTTTTGGTTATCTTTTGAGCGAACACTTTAGTGACCAGACTATCAGGTAAACCGAATAGGTTCTTGAGTGGTACAGTTACTGGTGTGTCTAGAATAGCAGCCAATATCTTTTCTGAGTTGACTTCATCTTCTATGGGTGCACAGTTTTGTATGCTGGCCCCAGTCTCATTTCTACTTCTCTAGGCTTAGATGTGCTTGTTGGTCGTGCAACATATCACAATGCTGGGATGTCCACATATGGCAACTCCTTGGGCCTTAGTGGATCAATTACTGCTTTGGGTAATACCTTGGGCACTACTTGATCTCTTTTGCTTCTTTGGGGTGGGCCTTTCCTCACGTCTTCCTCCTCTTGCTCATCACTCTCCTCATCTTCTGTGTTACGACTAGCAAGAAACAACGTGATTGTGACGTCGGAGTCCAACAATCAGTGATTCCAAAGTCGTGTCAAGAAGTCCTAGATTGGATCATTCACACTTAGAGGCTCAGACGAGCTTAAGTGATCGTGTCTAGAGGCTCGACGAGCTTAGACGTTCATGGCAAGGAGAGAGGCAAGACAATGAAGCTTAGATTCTCAAGAACTAGCTAAAGTACAGGATTGTGTATCTACTGTATATATACTAGTCGAGAGTGTGCACAGACCAATGAGGTATGACTCCTACTACTGTCAAAAGGAGTCAGAAAGAGAAAGAAAGTCATCTTGACAATGTTGAAGTCGTCGAGTACTTTTCACTCCCCCACTGATTCCACGTGGAATGGGAGGGAATCCACGTGGAATGGAGGGAATCCACATGGAATTGAAGTAATTCCACATGGAATGATGGAATTCCGGTGGAATTGGAAGGAATTCCGGTGGAATTGGAAGGAATTCCGGTGGAATTGGAAGGAATTCCGGTGGAATTGGAAGGAATTCCGGTGGATTCCTGCGGACTCCGGAAAGGAATGAGATAAATTTAACATAAAAGTGTTATTTTATTACAAAATAGAATTTCTGTGAACTGCAGTAAGGAATGAGAACATATTTACACTAGTACACTACTATACACTGCTATTTTAATGTTTCTATCATACACCTACTGTACACTGCTATTTTAATATTTCTATCATACACCTACTGTACACTGCTTTGGTAATCTCCTCTCATATGCTAACTTGAAACCTTGCTCTTTATCGTACACCTACTATACACTAGAGTAAATATTTATTTTGTTGTTTATTCTGAAACATCAGAGTCGGAGTCAGATTCATCACTAGTATCTGATTCTGGTTCATCTAATCCCAAGTCTTCCTCTTCATCATTATTGCCATCATTATTCTGAGAGTCTGCTTTTCTCTTCTGCTTGGCAATCACATATTTTGTGTGATAAAATAGCATCGTGTGCAAGAACCAGTTGAAATTGCCTGGTGTCATGCGTTTAAGAATTGTTTCAAATCCACCAAGCCATGCATTTAATTGTTCACAAACTTGTGTATTAAAAGCTTTCTGGGCATATGCACGACCAGTATCATCATATGCGATAATAACAAGATTGGGAGCTGATCCATCACCCGGTGAAGGATTACAGTACTTTCTACAAAGGTAATCGGTAACACGATGATTGATATAATGATATGTGTCCACAATAAACCGTGAGGTTTTTTTCCACACTCCAGACTGAGTTTGGCGAACACGATACTTGGTGTATTTTCTCCACTCTCCCTGGTGTGTCTGACATGCACAAGTATTGTCCACTCGAATATTTGTACAATCACGAACAAGGCACCGAGATCCATACTCCTGTAGATGATATCCACACAATGATCCACCTCGAGAATTTGAGAGACTATTTGCACAGTTATCAATTGCACAATGCTATAAATAATAAGTTAGCCTCCTGTTAAAGTCAGATACTAAGTAGTAAATTTACCGTTGGTCCCATTACAATTCCATCAAGAACAACCATTTTCACAAACTTTTTATCAATGTTCATCATATCTGTGTCATCCAAGCTATCTTCAGACATAGGTGAAGCTGAACGTTGACAATTCTCTTGAACATTTTCAGCTAATGGAGGTACAGCATGATTTTCATCAACTCCAACCACAGCTGCTGGATCCTGAAAAACAGCATCACTTGATTTTTTGTATTCCTGAGTACATTCAGCACATGAATGTTGATCAGCTGCTCTGATAATTCCAGCCTCTCCCAAAATCGCATATGCCTGAGTAGTGACCTCTGTAATATTAAGAGGATCATCAAGTTCAAGATCAATATTGGACTCGCTGGCAATTGTACGTAATGAATCTTGGACAAAGGCTTGCCAAACATGAGCACGACCAACATTTAAGGATGCTGTTCCATATGTATTATTCCAGTAGTCTGAATATGCAGAAGCTGAGGCATGGAAGCTATACATTGCATTGATAGCAGATCCCGAAAACGCCCGGTCAGCCCATAAATTAGAGCCAATTTTGAGATACTTTGCAGAGTTAAGATAAACTCGCTTCGGTTGTTTGGTTCCATAGAAATTATGCAAAAATCTTTCATGATCTGCTGAGTAAGATGTATTGCACTCAGGACATTTGCCAGTTAAAACAGGAACATTTTTGTAAATCTTGTGGTCTTTGATTAATGTTACAAGTGGTATATCACGATTCCGTGTATCTTGAACTAATGACCTTGGTTTGCATGCAGCAGTTCCACAGACAAATGAAGATGGACATATTACATGTACTGGTTGAATTTCTTCAAGAGAGATAGAAAGCAGCTTTCCAGTATAAGCATTGTCTTCATTATAAGGTGTCAAATCTAATCCAACAGCCATTTCATCAAGCTTGGTAGCAATGCAATTGGTTTTATCTTTCGCTGATAAGCTGGCTTCATCATCATCATCAGAAAACAATGTACTGGTCTTGTTTCCTAATCGGTGTTTTAATGCTTTCGTTAGACCAATGATCCATCCAGATATTTGAATATTATTTTCTCTTGAATATACTGGATGTTGTTGGCGAAAATGCAGATTTAAGAGATCTGCATTGTCTGTGAGCGTAAACAAAAGAATCAAGACAGTTGCCAGAGATATATTTGGGCCAAAGTTTGATTCAATTATTTGACTAAAAGCCCTGAATGAAATGTTTGGAAAGCTTTCTGTTTGACTCGCAGAAGCCAAAGACACCAGATTAAACCAGATCAAAAGCCAGATGATAACCCAAGATTGAGACGCAAACGATAGAGCCATAACACAAGTCGCAAGCCAGCTATTGTACAAAATACGATACCATGATTTATGGAAATTTACAATCAAAAGAAAAAAAAACTGCTTACTCGGTAGCCTTCTTTTTACCTTTGCCTTTAGTCTTCCTTGGCACATCTGTTGACTCTGCTTCCTCCGAAGACTTTTCCTTCTTCTTCTTCTTGTTCTTCTCTCCCGAGTTCTCTTTGCTACCCGACTGCTTACTTGAACTCACAACCTCTTTCTTCTTTCCCTTTGTAGCCTCTTTCCTATCCAACCATCTCGATAAATCTGTGAACGAAAAACTAAGCGCTTCTTCTCCCCAAAGGTCTTCATTTGATAAACCATTTGGATCATCGTTTAGCCATTCGACCATGTCAAGATACTTTTGCGCACACTTGAAGTGCTTCTTCCACACAGAGTAGAACTGGCTCTTCGCAACAAAGATGTTGACCAAGTCGACAAAGGTAGGTTGCCAATATTCAAGGCCAGCCTGGTCAATGTGCCTCCGCCATTGATCATTGTTGCGCAACTTCTCCATCGTTTCTGCAACCCTGTCTAACTCCTTGTACTTTGCAAAGCAAGCACGAAGTACAGAAACAGCAGGAAAGCCCAGATAAGGTAACGCAGTGTCGATTTCCAGAAAAGTAAGAAGTGCCTCCCTGTGTGGTACAGGAAGAGTAGATGGACCAGTGTTCTTATTCAGTGGAGCAGTCGATGAACCAGTAACAATCCCAGATGATACAGACGGTGATCGTGAAGACACTGATTTAGAACTGGAACTTCGAGATTGCAAAGAGACAGAGCGACGAGAGAGAAATGACGGCGGAATAGCAGAAGCAACCTCAGTCTCATTTTCCTATTATACTTAAACAAGATATACTTAATATAAAAACAGAGAACATACCAAAAAAAGTGTCACTGAAGGACCGTTACGTGATCCCGTCCAATTGACGCGCACATTCAAGTCATCGATAACCTGGTTATAGCGACCTTTGACAACCCACTTCTGTCGATCCAGGATATAAATACGATGATTCTCCCCTGTTCAGAAATAGTTAATAATAATTTGAAATGAAAATACAAAATATATGCGTACTTCGCACAGGAGAATAACACTTCGCGACATCTTCGAGAAGAGGAGCCAGTTGCTCAACATACGGAATTTGAACGCTGATAATAGCTGACTCATCGACATCCAGCGAGGAAGGTTGTTCCTTCGAAACTAAGAGATTGACAGTTCCTTCGATATCGATAGGCTCAGGAGAGAGATTGTTTGGATCCAAATCTCCTATGTTGGCAGCATTACCGAGCGCTCGGCCTCGGAATATCCCTCCATAAGGCCTAGATGCACCACTGGCACGAGCAGGTGGCGGACGTGGTGGACTGTTCATACCAACGTCTATATTTAAAAGACTAAATACATGATAAATATAAGAATAAAAATAAATACCGTGATCAGGAGCGATGGTGGTGCTTTCATCACCCCGATGTACGCGGGTAGTGGTGGTGGAGGACTTGACCTGTCCAACAGCAGTGGTGATGGTGTCACTGCCTTGGTCAGGGACTCCGATGTGGTGGTTACCATCGCCATCAGCAGCGGCAGTGGATGGCTTGCCGTGCTGACTACGAGGTTTGCCTTTCGGCGGGCCTATACGCAGAGCGATGGCAGGAGGGGCCCCATCACTGGCAATTGCATTCGCAGCGGGTGGGGCGCGAGCCACGGAAACGGCGAGGGGGCTGTCTTCATTCTTCTTTGGAGCTGGCTGGGCTTTCTTGGGAGCCGGCTTGGGTTTCTTGGTGGTGGTTTGGCCCTTGCACGCACTGGTGTCAGCATCAGCGGCGGCGTCCTTGGCTTTCGTCGCACGCGGTTTGCTCTTGCGCGTGTCAGTGGCATCGTCGGTGGCGGCGTCCTTGGCTTCCGTCGTGCTCGGTTCGCTCTTACGCGTGTCGCTGTCGTTATCGGCGGCGGCACTGTCATTCTCATTCGCCACACCGCTCTCCTCGTCGCTGCTGTCGTCGCCTTTGTGGCTGCCGTCGCTGCTGCTGCCGTCGATACCGGTGCTGCCGCTGCGGCTGCCGTCTTCGCCTTCATCGTCGCCTTGCTCGGCGTCATCGCCTTGCTCGGGGTCATCGTCCTCCTCGGCGTCATCCTCGTTTTCGCCAATCTGGGCGTTCCTGGCCTTGACGGCGGTGATTTTGGGCTCCCGTGCCACACGTGCGTGGGTGCTCGAGATGGTGGGAGGTGGAGGGAGAGCGGAGGCGGTTGTGGTGCACGCAGCACGCTCAGGGGGCGCCACGGAGGTTGTGGCGGCCTCAAGTTTGCGTGCAACACTGCAACGAATTTGTCAGTTGCGTTTTTTGTACGAAAAAGAGGGGGGAGGGGGTACGTACGGCGTCAGACGGGCTGGGGTGCCCTTGGCGTTCTCGTTCTCGTCTTCCTGACGACGTTGGGCGGATGTTTTATGGCTAGGGAGGTGGGTGGATGGGTTAGGTATACGAAAAGCTCGCAAAGCGAGCGTACGCACCTTTTCACCACTTTTCCTTTGGCGCCCTTGCCTGTCGTCTTGCCTCCCTCTTTCTTCCCCTTCCGACCCCCCTTTCCCATGGCGACGTTGTCCTCCTCGGCTGCTGCATCGTCCACTGCGTCGGTCTTGCTTCATTTGCTGGCTGACTCGTCCGCGTTGGACTGGAACCGTTTGCACGCCTTGCGCACTTTGGGCGGGGAGAGAGGTGCGGCCGCGGCGGCCGTGTTGCGCGTGTTCGAACGGAGGTCGCGCTCGCTCATTGAGGTCGATGGTGGCGGTGGTGGGCAAACGATGAGGGTGGGCAGGGATGGTGGGCAGAGGATAGTGGAGGGAAAGGAAGAAAGAACGGGTGACATGGCAACAAAGGGTTCAGGGCACGGAAATTGCCGAAATTGACACGTGACACGTTTTCGCCGCGGATCTCGGTTCGGCAGCTGTTCGGCCATTTTGAAGCCATCAATTCGTGCCGAATTAACGGAAATCATTGTATAATTAATGTAAAATGATTAATTAACTACTTAATACAATAAATATATATTAAATTGTGCACAGGTGACCGGATTCCATTTTCCATTCCGTTTTGCATTCCGTTCCGGCAAATTCCAGTGCCCATACCGGATTCCGGGTCAATCCGGTACCCATTCCACCGGACTGACATCCGGTATTTTGGCTGGTCCCTGTGCCAAACCCATTCCACCGGAATTGCCCGGAATCCACGTGGATTCTGCCAGATTCCACTAGGAATCTGTGGGGGACACATAAGAACTCAAGTCGTCGAGGCTATTTATAGTACAGTAATCGAAATAGAACATACTAAAGATAGGATGGCTAGATAAGGTAATAGTCCAGATACTAGTACAAAGATAGAAAAGAAAGAGAAAAATAGACGCATTGGGGATGGAGCATAACATTACCCCCTTTGTATGTCGAGACACCATATCGACCTAGACTTTGGTTGGTCGTCCGGCGGCGTCGAAATAGATTTCAATGCTATCGTTGTCACTGCTGGATCCCCATTGGGGACAGTTGGCCGTGACATGGCCTGGTGCATGGATGTGGCAACTGCGGCATACGTATCACCTGCAGTCCTTCCTGACGTGATGGGTAGAGCCACAAGAATAGCACTGGCGGTGTGAGTGTGTGCAGCATTGTGTGCCGACGATAGGGGATTGGGGAGCCGCGTGGTATGCCGAAGACCTAGTGCATCTGCTCCTGTCGGTGGAAGAGGAGCCGGAAGGGTCCAACCTCTCAATGATGATGGTCAGAACGAACTGTGCACAGGGTGTTTGAGCGTATGCGCGCAGCCGTGTTATTTCTCCCTGAAGAGCGACGATGCTCATTTCTGTTTGGTGGAGAATTTCTGTGTCGTAGGTTAACAAAGTGTGATGGCAGGTCAGATGTTGGACCTGAGCGTAATCTTGTGCGGTGACCACCCGATTGGTGTATTCTTCGTAGGTGAATGTGATGTCGGTTCGATCGGTCCAGTTGGTTCCCTCTGGTGCGCCGGTGGTTCCCCAACCAGAGTAGTTGGGAGGAGTATCCCAACCGGAGTTATCGGGATCTGGCATGAGGGCCGGCATGGTGTCGTCTTCGGTTTTGGTTTCTATGGCATTGGGACCAGGCCCTTCAGAGCGATCGGTCATGTCAGTGTTGCTTTGTACCCTACTGAAGGTGGCATTTATGGCCGCATGGCGAGACTCGGGGGTGTTGGTGGTGCCGGTGGTGGCAGAGTTGCTGTTAACCCAGTTTTGGGTGGAGTTGGAAGGGGCTTCTTCAAGGGAGAGGTCCTCGGTGTGGTCGATGAGCTGGTCCGAGTCGATAATGTTAGAGGTGGTGGACATGTTTGAGGAGAATGAAATGGGGAGTTATGGTGTAAAAGGTACAATTTATATACTAAAATCCTTTGGTCTGTGCGAGAAGAGGGGGCGGTGTCGTTCTGACTGGTTCTGAGTCGTTTTACTTGGTGGCTTTTCGGAATGATTTGACTAAGTCATCGATTGACTTGTTGATTTTTTGGAACAGTAAGAGCGTTGGCTCAGACTGACTCTTCTTGATGGGTCAGCAGCCGAAGATGAGTGGGACCGGGTCCGTCGAGGCTGTGGAGAATCTTGAGGGGGGTTCAGGTGAGTCAGTAATGACTCGGAGTGTCGAGAATTGAGGCTGTGTGTTTGAAGCTTGTAGCTTCATAGGAATTCCTTTGTTGTTTAGAATTTCTTCTAATTCTTGTCGTGTGTATTCCATTCTCCTTGCTATCTCTCGTAGATTGTCCTCTTCTCTTTTTGCGTCTCTTAACACATTGTCTGTTTCTCGTTGGATGGGTGTCCATCCTTCTTTGAATAAGAGTGTGCAGCGTGTCAAGTACGGGTCAAAATAGGGTGCTGGAGAAGCTTGGGCTCGGTGTATCGATGGGACTTTAAAATAGAACGTCGGAATTTCCATGCTGTGCTGATTGATGGTGCAGTGGGCTATGGGCATCTACTTGCAATGGATCTGGTATGGCGGTAGGTGAACGCATTGTTTGTAGGCCGTGAGGATTTCCTGTGCATTTGTAAGCCCGCTTTCATTTTCCCAATTGGCTTCTTCAACCAAATAGCCTTTCCATTTGATGAGGAACTGGTATTGGCCATTTCAGAGTTTCTTGTGATTCAGAATTGAGTCGACTTCATATTCTTCTTCTCCGTTGATGAGATCCGGAGGAGGCTGTGTGAAATTCTTTCCATGAATCTCATTTTCCACATATAGCATCAAGAGGACGGTGTGGAAAACATCGTGAATCTTCCAGTGTTTCGGGAGTTGTAACCGATAGGTTAGGGGTCCCAGAACATCTTTGATCAAAAATGGTCCTTCCCGTTTAGGTGCCATCTTTTTGTTGTAATGCGTCTTGAGATTCCGTGAATCCAACCAGACTCTTTGTCCTTTCTTGAATGGGATAAATCTTGATTGGCGACATTCAGCCATTCCTGCTCGGGCTAGTTCATGTGCTGCGAGTGCTTCTTCTCGATCTTTGATTAACTGCTTTATTCGGTCTTCAACAGCGGGAAACCTCGTGTTTTCGAATGAAGTGGGAACGGAGATCAGTGAATACCCCATTTGTAGTTCAAACGGGGTTCTCTGTCTGTCTGCATGTCGCCAATCATTGTGCGTGAATTCCAGAGTGCTGATGGAGTCTAGCCAAGTGTCTGGGTTTGATGAGCAATATATGGAGATATATGCTTCTATTTCCTGGTTTAGACATTCCGTGGCACCATTAGACTGTGGGTGATAGGCAGTGGTCAATTTGGATTTGATGCCCAGAAGCTTTAGAAGCTCTCGGAAGGCTTTTGCTGCAAATTGAGGGCCACGGTCGGACCTGAGGCTGTCAGGTAATCCGAATCTTCTGTACAGATTGTCCAAGAGTAGGTGTCCAGTCTCTTCTTGTGTGACTGAAGTGGAGCAAGGAATGGTAATCACCCCCCCTGTAAGACCATGGTCAACCATGACCAGTACAGCATCTTTTCCGTTGATCTCGGGCAATCCAGTGATGAAATTCATTGTTGGATCGGCAAAGGGTCGTTTTGAGTGTGCGGCTTCTTGTGCTATTAAGGCCGGATGTGACAGATTCCTGTTGATCTTGAATTGTTGACAGATTCTGCATCCTTTTACATAGGATTTCATGAAGGTTCACATACCAGGCCACCAGTAATGTTCTCATATAGCGTTATACGTTTCGAGTTCCCCCGG
Organism: Flammula alnicola; assembly: GCA_015499995.1. NCBI lineage: Eukaryota > Fungi > Basidiomycota > Agaricomycetes > Agaricales > Strophariaceae > Flammula > Flammula alnicola. The sequence continues at coordinate 237,953 of JADNRV010000059.1, forward strand.
GTGCCCAGCCATTAGTGGTTCATGATATCTTTCCACGATTTTGCGTCGCAGTGTTTGACTATTAGGAATATAGTTTTTCTTTTATAGAACAATAATCGCTTTCCGTTATGTTCGGCAGTGGTCCAGTCCGCTAGTCCTTTTTGCAGGTTTCGTGGTCCATCCTCCAGCAGTATTCTGAGCGCTTCTGCTGCTTCGGTGTTGAGGTTTGGGGAGTTGGCAATCTTTTCCTGTAGTTTGAGGTCTATAAGGTTTACGAAGAGGCCCTCGGGCAAGAAGGTCATGTCATTATTGTCAGTATCATTGTCTGGGATATGGTCTGGTCATCGGAATAGTGTGTCGGATTGGATGATTTTATTTCCTGCTTGGTGGACCAGTTTGACATCATATTCCGAGAGGAATAGGGACCAGCGTGCTTGTCGTCTGTTCAGTTTCTGGGCGGAACGGAAGTAGGTCAGGTTCTTGTGGTCAGACAGGATGGTAGTTGTGAACAGTGATCCTTGGATGTAGTGCCGCCATTCTTGCATTGCTCGGATGATCGCCAGAAGTTCTCGGTCATAGATTTCATAGTTTCGTTCTGCCGGTGAGAAAGTTTTCGAGATGAATGCACATGGGTGTCTGGCACTGTTTGTGTCCAATTGTGAGAGTACAGCACCTGATGCATATTTTGATGCATCGCACTCTATCTGGAAAGGTTTGGTCGTGTCTGGCATCAGGAGTACAGGTTCCTCAGTGAAGCACCTCTTCAGGGTGTTAAAGGCCTCTTGTGCGGCTTCCATCCGGCGTCCATTGAAGGGTTGGTCTTTCTTTAATAGTTCATTCATGGAATGGGCTATTTCAGAATAGGCTCTGATGAATTTTCGGTAGAAGTTTCCGAATCTGAAGAATGATCGAACTTGTTTGAGCATTTTCAGTACTGGCCAGTCCGCGATGCCTTTGAGTTTGGCAGAATCCATCTTAATTTGTCCTTCTTCAATGATCATGCCTAGGTATTCCATGGTAGGCAGTTCAAAGAAGCATTTCTCGGGTTTCAAAAAGAGGTCATTTTCTCGAAGCCGTTGTAAGACCCGTCTGGTATATTCTTTGAGTCATTCTTTGCTCTTAGAAAAAAGCAGGATGTTGTCCATGTAGATAATTATCCAGTGTTCAACTTGGGTGTTGGCGGTCATATCCTTGAACATGTCGTCCATCATGGATTGGAAGGCCGCCGGCAAGTTGCACATCCCAAAGAACATAACAGTGGGTTCGAATAGTCCTTTGTTTGTCTTGAACGCCACTTTCCATTGGTCTCCATCTCGGATCCGAATATTGTTGTAGCCCCAACGCACATCTAGTTTCGTGAAGTATTTGGCCCCTTTGAGCTTGTCCATAAGCTCAGGAATGAGGGGTAACAGATAGGCATTTTTGATTGTCCAGTCATTTAGAAATCGATAGTCTTGACAGGGTCTTAGGGATCCATCCTTCTTCGAGGTGAAAAAGAAGGGTGATGCCATAGGCAAGATCGAGGGTCGGATATAGCCTTTGTCGAGGTTTACTTCTTCGACCCGGTGACAAGGCATAGGTCTTGAATGATTTTGGCTCAAAGCCTTCCTTCATCTTGATCTTGTGGTCCCAAGGTCGAAATTCAGAGAAGCGAGATGCCGCTTGTTTGTCAAAGATGTCCAAGTATTCGTGGTATTCTGCTGGTATCATCTCTTCCAGGGTCTTCTCTTCCTTGGGCTTTTCTTGAGCAAAGGCAAAGGTCTGAGCTTGAGTTGTTTTGGCGTTGATCCAAGTCTCCTTCACTTCTTCGGTAAGTTCGCTATCGATAAAAGAAATTACTAGGTCGTTTGTGGTGTCTGTCTCCAGGTGGGATTCTTCCAGGGTTTCCTCAACAGTCCTCTTCGATATGGGAGTAAACTCCTCGTACGTGGGGCTCCTGTCAAGTTCTGAACCCGTGGATAGTTTGTCAAGATGTAGGTCCATTTCATCTGATGAAGGAGTGAAACCCCTTTGTGGTTCCTTTGCTGGTTGGGTCCTAAGGAGTCGAATGAATACATCCCTGAATTTGCGAAGGAAGTTCTTAATTTTCTCTCTCCAGGTCAGAGTTCCCAGTTCCCAGTCAATGTTCGGGTTTCGTTTTCGGAGCCAAGGGAAGCCTAGAATGATTTTCTGCTTCCCGAGGCCAGTGACTAAAAGTCGGGTCAGGTCCGTTCTTCCGTTGATGGTGAGGTTGATGATGACATAGTATGATATCATTCCTTCCTTATTAGGTGTTCCGTCCACGTTCTTGGCTTTGATCGGTCTCCAAAGCCATCGTAGTTTCAGTCCAAGAGAGTTCGCAAATTGCTGGTGGATGAATTATCTGCCAGCACCTGAGTCCAGGAGGGCAGTGGTTCCAACGATTTTTCATTGTTCTGACTTTTGCACGAGAGAAAGCATGGTAATTGCATGGTTTGATTCTCGATCTCGGCTACTAATACAGAGTGAATAGAAAGATAGGGAGAGACTGACGTTGGGCAGCATCTCCCTATTCAAAACCCTTGCGTCCTTCAGCCAAGTCATCCAGGCAGGTGTCTTTCTCTTCGGTATCCAATTCCTCGATGAGTGAATGGATGTGGGCACTGGTCTGCCTACCAGTGAGTTTCTTCTTTGGTGGATCATATCATTGAGGACAGTTCAGGAGTGGCTGCGACGGGGAGTTGTTCTCAGGTGGCTGATCGAGTTACTCGTGACCTAGCTTGCGAAGCTACTGTCAGTCGAGTTACTGAGGATTTCGGAGGCGTTGTGCAGGCTCGGACTCTGAGGAGTCCTACTGCAATGAGTGTCGGCGTTCAAGAGGTAGTCGACCACTAGATAGTGGTGGAAAGAAGTAGAAGCTAGTTCTTTTGTTACGACTAGCAAGAAACAATGTGATTGCGACGTCGGAGTCCAACAATCAGTAATTCCAAAGTCGTGTCAAGAAGTCCTAGATTGGATCATTCGCACTTAGAGGCTCAGACGAGCTTAAGTGATCGTGTCTAGAGGCTCAGACGAGCTTAAGTGATCGTGTCTAGAGGCTCGACGAGCTTAGATGTTCGTGGCAAGGAGAGAGGCAAGACAATGAAGCTTAGATTCTCAAGAACTAGCTAAAGTACAGGATTGTGTATCTACTGTATATATACTAGTCGAGAGTGCGCACAGACCAATGAGGTATGACTCCTACTACTGTCAAAAGGAGTCAGAAAGAGAAAGAAAGTCATCTCGATGATGTTGAAGTCGTCGAGGCTATTTATAGTACAGTAATCGAAATAGAACATACTAAAGATAGGATGGCTAGATAAGGTAATAGTCCAGATACTAATACAAAGATAGAAAAGAAAGAGAAAAATAGATGCATTGGGAACGGACCGTAACATTCTGATTCTTCTATTTCTACTTGACTCTTGTGGTTTCTGTCCTCAGGGGCCTTGGGTCTTCTGGAAGAGGTCAGTTTTTTTGCAGTCCCAGGCTTTCCCATCCTCGAACTATTCAAAAACCTGACAGTTCTCTTCTTTCTCTTCAATCCCATCCAGGGGTGAGGGTTGCCTGTCTTCTGCTATCATTCTATCCATAATTTCTCTTCCTAGTAGCTGTGCCAACCCATTTAATAATTGTGAAACCCTTGGATCTTGCATGTCTTGTAGCATCATATCCTGGGTTTGGTCACCTCCATGATAGAAGGATTGCATATTTACTTTAGCCATTGGTATAATACCCGGCCTGGTTCTATACAACTGTTCAACCACTTCCTTGCATGATTTTTCACCATCTGTAGGTAGTGGTGAACCATCAGGTAGCTTTAACCACTTGTCTACATGCTTGATCCATTTCAGATCCAAGTGTTTAAGCACGTGCAGACACTCATTCATCCTGTGTCCCATTTTCTTACAATAGTAGCATCCGTCAGGATACTGTCTGCTACTACTAACTCCTGGGTTATATGCATTATTCCTTGGATATTGTTGTTGGTAAGAGTAAGGTTGCAATGTTCCTGTTTGTGGCTAGATAGCTTGAGTTTTTATTGCTGAGATTAGCTGCTCAAAGTGTCAGTCCATCACTTGGCTGTACTGTCACATCTAGACTGTCCACAGTCCGGGCCTGGCCCTGCTGGGCCAGGGGCCAGGGCCACTCCATCCACCATTGGCCCAGCCTTCATAGGGGCCAGGGCCAAGGCCTAACTGACCCGGCCCTCAGGGTCGACCATGGTCAGCCCGGGGCCAGCCCTCTTTTTTTGGGTTCCAATTTCAACTTTCAAGTTTGCATTTTATTATTAACATGTATACTACCTAAGTAAATGTAATACAACTCTAACTTTTAGGGTGGAGGTGCCAAGGGTGCAAGAGGTGGCTCCTCATGGTCATATCAAGATAGCAGTAGCAACCCCTCGTCACACAGAGGAGGTGCACACCTGCGGCATTGTGGCATCCTCATGGCATTGAGACAGCAGTAGCAACTGCTATTGCTGGTTGCTACTGCTTCTCCTCATTGCCCATTGTGTCCCCATCATCGTTGCACGTCGACATCATGGCATCAAGATGATGAGCAGCAGTAGCTGCTGCTCTGCATCATCGTTGCATATCAGCATCATGGCATTGAGACAGGAGGAGCAGCAGCAGTCACTACTGCTGCTCCTTGTCCGATGTCACCTGTTGCATCCACGACATCATTGCATGTCGATGTCATAGCATCGAGATGAGGAGCAGCAGTAAGAGGAGCAGCAGTAGCGACCTACTGCTGCTCCTCATCGCCTGTTGCATCCACATCATCGTTGCACATTGATAGGGTTGCAAACTGGCCACGCGTGAATTTCGCAATATATCATCTTTTACTTATGGAATATAACTGAGACAGAGAGACTATAACGCACCCAAGTTAGTAGTATAAGGCCTAGCTATGCCACTACTAGTTGTCATATAACCTGTGACAATGGTAATCAGACATGGTTCAGAGCTAGCTGAGTCTGAATGATAAGCCGAGAGACAGTTAAAAGTTATCAGGCAGTGAAATATAGAACACATAAGTCATAAATGACTAGCGAGGCCTAAACGCACCATGGGGAATAAATTAAAAAGACTTCTGGCTGCTTTGGAAATAGTGCACGGGGAATTCAATACAATCAGTGTATTGCTGAAAAGCTAGCTACAAAATACTACAGCTAGGAGTACAAGAAGCAGCTAGCTAGCATGCGGCAAAAGCGCAAATGACTACTAGTGAGCGTATCTTGTGAATTACTGTGAGATGCACGAGATGCAGATGCGTTAGTTAGACGCACACTCTACCCTCTAACCAGGGGACTACCAAAAGTGGTAATAGGACAAGAAAGGAAAGAAGAAACTGGCACCAATGATGGCCATGGATCCGGAATAAAGCGGCACTGCTAGCTGGGATGCACACATGATGCGCATGGGATGTGGAAGTCAGGAGCATCCTAGCGCACTAAAATGGGATGAATTTCCAAATCCTTGACCTCTATCTGGTCACCTGGAATACTCAACCCTATACCCATTGCCTGCAGGCATTATTTACATGAGATAAGAATGTTTTACACTATTTTATTCGCATACTAGAACCACACATAGCTGTAGTATAAAAGATGTACCTCTGTAGCTAGTTACCTTAAGCAATCTCTTCCCTGTTTTATTTCGAGCTAAGACGCAGTGTCTAGTAAGAAAGAAGGTGAATAAAGGATCAGTTTGACTTCAATAGAGTTTGTTTGAAGCCAGAGAAGGCATAGTTAATAAAAGAGAAAGCTCTTGAGGACAAGGTCCAAGAATTTAGAAGCCAGAGTGTGCTTAAGAGTCAGAAACAGAGTCCACAGTGGGCTAGCAGATTGTTTAGAAGGTAGCGCACAGTGCGGCCTTAGTTTTAGATGAGTTCCCAAAGCTTCAGAGCAGCTAGTGCTTCAAAATTTGAGCTAGCAGCATCCTAGAGAGTTCCTCTCAAATAAAACCCATAAAATCAATAAAACTGTTTATCCCTGTGATAAAACGAGGCTTGAAACTACAATAAAACATGTATTTGAATAATCCCTCATACCCACTTAAACGAACTGTGAGGCACTGTCTACAAGTCAGCTAGTTGAACAAAATAGACATTGTGGAGCAAAGCACACTACATATTTCTAAAGCTAGCAGAGCATCGCTCAACCTGGTTAGGATCTCGCTCCACAGTTGTGTGTGTTGTTTAGGTCACTGAGTGCATAGTGGGTCTCTCATCAGTATTGACAGACCCAGGAGTTTCATCAGTGTCAGGAGCGCTCTCTTGAGGAGGGACGATGCGAGGTAGAAAATGATGGTCAGGATGAGGGAACCAGCTGGGAGTTGGGACGCCCTCTAGCAAAGAAGCTAGCTCGGACAGGGAAGTCCTCAAATTAGGGTGCAGATCAGTGGGAGGCAATGAGCCAGGAGCTGAGGCAGACAAAACGTCGACCAAGGCTGCCATGGCATCATTATCCTCAACATATAAATCCTGGAAAGAATTGTCGGGGTCCGTCACGACTAAGCGATGCAAGATACCAGAAATCTCACGCAATAACATGGACATTTTGAGCTCGCTCTGGCAGAGGTATTTGCGCTGTACCAAATTCAGAGCGCCAGTATGATGAAGTTGGCCAAAGAGATTTTGAAGATCTAAAGAATACATGATTAGCCCAGGGAAAATGCAAAAGACAGAAAGCAAGGTACTTACTGGTCAGGGACACCTGGCTGACCTCCACAGAAGCTTTGAACTCATGGGCTTGATCCTTGAGTTTTGCTTGGAAGGAACAGATTCCATGGTAATTCCTCTTGCAATGAAGGCAGTCATGCTCACCTGCTGGGACAACACACTCCTCAGGTTTTAATCCCTTGAGATGGCATGCAGTGCACACAGGAGGTGCCTGGTGTACAAATAATAAAGATACATGATCAAAAAGAAAGAACAAGATATAAAGTAGGAATGAGACTCACCAAAGTCATCAGTCCATTACCCAGGAGCAAGGTAAACTGCTCAGTGAGGAGTCTGCTCGAGGGAGCTGAATCCAGCTCTGAAATGGGAGTATCGGTCTCAAGCTGTGGATGCTTGCTTCTGGCATTGCTGAGTGCGGCAACCTTATGCTTCAAGGATTTAGGAGGAGGGGTAGAAATGTCCAGGATGACCCGAGAACCAGATGCGACCCCAGGGAGAGCCTGTTGGTGATGGAAATATGCAAGTCAAATGGCCGCAGCGCGATCAGCAAGCACCGAGCGATCAACGTCCAGAGTCTCCACCGGTCTTGATACAACATCTAGATGAGAAGCTGCCACTAGTCGAGCAGCCACAGCACGAGTCGTCGGTGCATGAGGAGGAGATGGGGATGTATGGGCATGTGCTTTACCCTTGTAATTCTTGGAAGGATGAGGGGGTGGTTCGAGCAGAGAATGCAACCTGTCCCCAGAGTCCTCCCTCGCAGAAAGAGCGAGCAGCGAGGGCAGTGGCAGACTTGCCTCATCACCACCCAAGTCCATACCGTCTGCTATAAGGACAGGTTAAACAAACACAATAATGAGATAAGGAGATAGGAAAAATATGTACCGGGGGTGACTTCAGCAGCCTCTGTCGCTGGTTGCACAGCAGGAGATGGTGGTGGCGAGGGACACATTGCATCCAGATCCATCCCTGGGACAGCAGCTAAAGAAAGAAAAAGAAGTAAATAGTCTGATAGGCTATAATAGGAAAAACTATGCACCAAGAAGAGCCTGGGTGGCCTCCACAACTGGGGAAGAGATCCACTCTGCATCCAAAAGGCGCTGGGCCGTACCAACGTACTGGGGATAGGGAGAGTCTGCTGTCAAACCTGCGCCCGAGACCCAATCAGCATGCAGGGGATAAAAACACGTTCCACTCATGAAATTTCGCGATTTCCCAATCAATCAAACTATTACACTAGGATAATGAGAGTAGGCAGCATATCTCGTGCTGGCCGACTAAGTGGATTACACGCGGGAAACCACATAACCTAGTACAACGGAAGTAACTATCTACGGTCCGGCGGGCCTAGCTAGTAAGCTCAGAAGTACGCGTAGAACTAAGGTTGATGCCAAAGAAGCATGACCTCCATGTGTACCTACGAATCAAACAAGAGGCTTCGACCGGAGGAACCCATGTAGAATGAGAATCCTGAAGCCTTGAGGCGCTCAGAGTCTAATATGGATGTGGCATTAGACGCATCAATTGCGACCCAAAGAACATGTGACTGGATAATGCCCATTGTCCAATGCACCCACCTGTCAGATATCTGCGTAGAACGGTCGAGTAATTCAGTTCCGAATAAACCGATCTCTCGAAGATCATATCATTATAAAGTACGTGGGGAACGCCGCTATAGAGGCGGCAGTTCGGACTTGACCAACGACCATGCTGCACCGGCAAAAGAGAAACCCGTGCTAAATGTGCCGTGCATCCCAATCGGGCAATAATGTGTCTAAATGTGGACACAACTGTATTGACCCCAAAAGAGGGTGTTCCGCGACATAGCAGTTCATCCTTGAAACCAAAACATATGCCAGAAATGGGGACTCACCAGTTACCGTTACCGAATGGACCTGTAATCACAACACCATGAACCAGTAGAAATAGCGCTATTAGATGCATAGAATCATATGCAACATGTAGGGGCTTGGCCCTCAGTAGGTATAAAATATGCTTGTAACACACATAGTAGAGTAGGCAATCCACCCCGCAGTTGACGCTTTAAAACCAGTGAAAACACCTAAGGGAATGATTAAACCTTGTCGCACCAGACCCAATTTAATAAAAGACCAACGTTTGACGCTTCAAAACAGCTTTGCGATCACTGCAAGTTTGAGAAGTAGTTAACTAGAGTTTGACGCATGTTTCTGTAAAGTGTAGCATGCGCCTGTCATGACCACGTGAAAGTTGTAGTGCATACTCGTCGTGGTCCCTGCATGAAAGTTACAGGTTGTTAAAGTCAAGTTAAAGTCAAGTTCATACCAGTTGTCAAGTTAAAGGAAGTCCGAGTTTGGCATTGTTTGAGTTAGAAAGTCACCACACCAAGTTCTACAGAACTAAAACCCACCCCATACCAAAACCCACATAGACTTGTTTTACAAGTCGAAGCACTTCTCCTTTTTCATACTTTACCCCCGAGACTCGCACACAAGACTACGTCTAGTCAAGTTGTTGGTTTTGTGGTTTGGTTGTGTTGAGTGTAGAGTTCTTTCTGCACCGCTAGCTAGATCATTTCCAATGTAGACGAAACCTAGCACTTTAGCGCTTACCGAGGATCAGGATCAGCAATGATTAAGGAAACTATTCCTAGGATGGAAAGACCTTAGAACACAAGTTGGCAACTTAAGAAAGCTTGCTAGATAGAAAGTCTTCACCGTGCTTCTCATTACAACAACAAGCTTTGTCGTGAGAATGTACGTGCTCCTAAAAGATTGCATAGGCAAATGTTGAACAGAGAAACAAGAATAAGAGACCCTTGATAGTGTGCAATAAGGTTGACTGAGGACAGTCAAAATCTAAGTTGGGGGGAGATGAAGAGACCGCGAGCGGCTAGCTGTGAACGGACTACTATTCTTCTTACCTGAGCTATTTTTAGCACTTAGTAAAGCTTATAATGTAGTCTAAAATGTTACAAGTCCAGACATTACAATGACAAGACTACTAAGGACTAGAGGAAACTATGCAAGATAACGAGGAAGGCGTGGTTTAATAAAGACATTATCATTAGTAACTAGTATTGAGATAATAGTCAATACATCTAATGAAGTGTACAGAAATAGGTGTCTTTCAGTAATATCTTAACCATCTGGCCTATACAGCGAGGGCACAGATCTCTAGATTAAAGAATGGACATCTAGGCACACTACAGGACAGGTCGTGTGACATTGCCAAGGGCATCAAGGACAGTGGAGCAGCTCGGGTAAAGCAGACACCCATAGACGCGCCTATAGCAACACCGATAAAAGCTCGGATCAGAGGGATACCTAATTGGAATACATACCATATCAGGTAATAACTGGGTACAGGAAGATTTCCGGGGTGCATAACTCGACATAGCGAGATCCCAGATGCACGCCAAGGGTACCAAGAGACCGGGTACAGAGGACAAAGGGTTACAACCCTGATCACGAGGATTATCACGGACAGAATGTGTGTGGATTGCCCGGGCATCTCCGATGAGATGTAGGCGCATCTATGCTCCGGTCAGTCCATAACCAATGACAGGACGAGATACTAATAAAAATGAAAGGTCACGAGCCTGTATACCATGCAGTCGAGGAGGATTAAGTCTTAGGCACTTAAGTTAGCCGAGCCGATGATGATCTAAGCTCCCGATCCATCCAAAAAGACATGATTAAGTGGATGAGCATGGAAACTGTACTCCACAGGCCGCCGCTCGCGCACAAATGCCCATGAAATCTCTATATTCTTGTCATTGCATCTATGTAATAATATATCATCTCAATAGTATATAAGCAGCTCTGTAATACCATAGAATACAAGCAATTTACCACCCACGAGATACAAGTGCTTAAGAATTATACCCAGTGAGAATGCCAGCAGTTCCATTTGGCTCAGATTGGTTGCCCTCAGTATTTAACAATTCCATGTGTTCAAATCAGTTGTAGTTGGTCAAAATATTATCATTCTATACCCAGCTTAATTCTCCTCAGATAAATCTTAGCTTGGATTTCTCAATGTCCTAAATTCATCCAAAAAGCACCCTATTCATTGCAACACAGAGAGCACTTTTGACAAGTTCACATGGCACTGCCACCAGTGTCTTTGTATCAAACTGTGATCGACTTGTCTGTCTCTCCCTCTCCTCGCTCTGCTCGACCACTATGTTTTGACACAAGACTATTCCTAAATGGCTTCTCAACCAAAGAAATTTTGTTGCAACTGCCAGCGCTTCTGCCATGGCTGTGAAACCCTCATATCTCAGGCCACCCACTACAACCATGCACCATACCATTGTCGAAGCCAACTTACACCAATTTCTGCTGCTCTTTTGTCCCTCCATGCAGCTAAAACAGCCTTGCGCCATAAGTTCATTGCATTACAGGCATTTGTCGTCATCAATTTCAACATCTTGATGTTCAAGAGGTCTTTACCTGCCCCACATATTCCTGGTGGATTCCGGTGGAGTCTGGCTGGATTCCCGGAGTCCATCCAGAGTTCAGTCAGCTTTTTTTTTGGTGGCAGCACAGCCAAATTATTGTTCTAAATCCACCTGGAGTCCACCCGGAGTCCAGCAGAACTCCGACTGGACCATAGTGAATCAGCAATATAGTAATTTCCTGCCGGAGTCCAGCCGGACTCCACGGAATCCAGCCGGAATCCACCAGGATTCCACAGATTTCATCAGAAATAGCCCACAATCAATATTATTTAATTGTTTTAGGGTTATTCCAGTTAATTAAGGCAGAATCTGGGCGGACAAATGCTTATTTCGATTATTTTTACATACTTATTATTTAATTTATTATTTACGCAAGGAAAAAGTTAGAGCATTACCAGGAATCGAACGCTCGACCGCATGTGCCTAGTCAATGCCGCAATAAACCACTGAGCCACAAAGGCATTATTATTGCACTTAATATTAGTCACCATATACCCACCGTGCTCAGCACATTCAGCACGCATGCATGCCATCAATGCCGGTGGCTGCGCATTGCCACGTCATCCTTTCCTTCCCTCCCACCACCATCCCCATCCCCACTACCCACAACCATTATCCCCCCGCCTCGACATCACTGTGCGCACCCCGCGCATGGCCCACAACACCTGCTCTGGCACCCAGTGCACTGCTCCCGCCACTCCATCAGCCCCGATCTCGACCCGCAAGCATCTGCAGTCAAACGCGGACCAGAAACCAAGTAAATGAACACAGCACAGCAAGAACGACAACAACAAACAGGAGGAGGAGGAGGAGGAGGCTCAGGAAGAGGTGCAGGACAAGGACAACTTGATTGAATATGAGAACGAGGCCACGAAGGGAAAGGGGAAGGTCAAGGGGCAGAAAGTGAACACGAAAGGCACAAAGACCAGGTAAGTGCCCACAGACCCGTCGATTGCACCCCACTGATCCCGTTCACACAGGAAAACCACCCTCGACAGGGCCAAGGAGGACACGGTGGCCAAATCGCCCAAGAAATTGAAGTTAACACCATATGTCCGCCCCTCCCCCCCCCTTTTTTTTTCACTGCATATTCCTTTTTACTAACAAATATTACTATTTTCTGTAGCGCAGAGTGTGTGCTCAAGGCCAGTGGCCTGAGCATTGCCCCACCCGCCCTTCGACCTGTACCCACGGCCCCTCCTCCTGCCGCGTCGCCTCCTGCAGCTCCCCATGCATTGAGACGACGCCGCGAGGTTGACGATGATGATGACAATGACGGCGATGGTGCCACCACAGACGCCGCCCATCGACCCATACCCACGGCCCTTGCTCCTGCCACATCACCTGCCACGGCTCCCCATGCATCGAGACGACGCTGCAAGGTTGACTACGATGACAATGATGATGGCGACGGCGCCGTCACCGTCGCCACCACAGATGCCACCCATCGACTCATACCCACAGCTCCTGCTGCTGCAGTGTCGCCTCCCGCAGCTCCCCATGCATCGAGGCAACACCGTGAGGTTGACCACGATGACGATGACAGTGCCACCACAAATGACAAAGCAGACATGGCTGACGCCACCTGCAGAGAATGCGGCAAGCACGCTGAGGCACGAGGAAGTGACGATGACAGAAACGGCAGAAATGGCAATGACAATGGAAACGACGACGACAGTGCAAATGACAATGACGGCGCAAACGATGATGCTGGTCCCAACACCAGGACCAGAGCCTGCCAGCTGTGCACCACCGCTGATGAGCATGACAGCACCAATGCCCACACAAGCCCGAAGACCGAATGCAGGCACCGTACCGTGAATGAGGAAGGTGACAAGGCGGATGCTGACGACATCGAGGCCCACGCGCCAGCCAAATCATGCAAGCGTGGTGCGAACACCAGCAACGACACCGACGTGCAGCCCAACCGCAACATGCCCAACCGCAACATGCCCAACTGCAATGTGCCCCCTGCTCGTACCCGTAGCATCACACCACCTGACCCCCACTCTCCCACTTGGGTGGGTAAGCCCTCCACTGCCTATGAAGCACAAGAAGATGTGACTACCTCTTCTCGTGGTCAGGCCAGAGAGTGTGCTGCTCTTTGTGCTAACCACCCGAGCCAGTCTCAGACCCCGTCTCGCAATGATCGTGGGGCTGCTTCCACTGGTAATTTTATTTTTATTTTTATTTATTCTATATTATTTAGATTAATATGTATGGTAGATGTCCACATGGCTAGCCCACCTAAGGAGCATATACCTGCTTATGGATCGTCCCGCTCAACCAGTGACATCTTTTGAGGTCGTGCTCATGGAAACAACTTCAACATGGCTGATGCACCAGATATCTGGCAGGAGGCCAATGTGTTTTCTGATTATGCTGCAGAAAAGGGCAAGATCTACTTGTATCTTTCTGAGCAAAATCCTGCCAACATCAATATCGCTGATACCAAGCCTTCCTTCACTGTAACCATTCAAGATGTATTGGAGTACCAGACTGTTCAAGACATTGTTAAGAGAGGGGCAAGAGATTACTCTCCTATTCGCAGTACGTGGTTGATGTCTCTTTCGAGAGATCTATTAATATTATTTCATGGTAGAGCCTGCTTACTGTTTATTCATTCTTGATGATGGTGATTGGAGCACCCAAGGTCGCTTTGAAAGTATCATGCAGTGTCAACCCACCCGAGACGACTATATTGAGTGGTCAAAGGACAGTAACAACAAGAATGCTGTTCGCATTTTGGGTGTAAGTTATATAAGTGATTTATTCTTGAATTTCTTTTGATATTTTATATTTTTAGACAACCTTTGACCAAAGCAACTCTTACTTGCCAGGCTTTGCTGGCCGTCTAGGCTCTAGTCTTGGCTCTCATTCTGCTTGATCCCTTTCACTTCCTGGCTCTCATTCTGGCTCTCGTACTGTTTCATCTAGTCAATGTCCTGATACTCCACCCATGTTTCAGGAAGGTTCCTCGAATACCTGGTTTATCGGAAAGAACACCCTGAGTCCTGAATTTTGAGAATGTCTCATTGAAGAACTTTCTATCAACCCTCTTTTCACTGATCATGCCAAAAAGGGTATGTGATTCTACTGGGGACGTTACTTGGAGTGTATGAAAGCTCTCAAACTTGTGAAGAGTATTTCTGGAGCAGGCAACTGGCCAATCAATCTTCCAAAGTACACCGAATTCATGGTTATCGACATTTTTATCAGGAAATCTGCCTGGCACGACAATTATGCCATGAATTTTTCGCTTGTCAAGGCCAACTTTCCCGAGTTGGTGGATTGGCTTGAAGATGAGAATGCTGATGAAGATGAGGATATAAGAGTCTGGGGTATTGCAAAGAAGGACTATACATTTCTTGATTTGAAGGAGTTTGTGGAGAATGGAGGGAAATTAAAGGTGAAGAAAAGGAGATCCCCCTCAACTGAAGAAGACCGCTCGGTCAAAGGAAAGCAACATTCTCATAAGAGGAAGTAAGCAGTAGTTGTATATACACATATATGGCTTTTTTTCTTGCTTTTCTTTTAAATGATACTAATGTTTCCATTTTATGTACTTATAACTTGGTTGTGATTCCTTCTATGATTCTTTCTGGATTTCTAGTGACCTCTCTTGGCTATCTTGGTGTTGGCTTTATATGCACTCTGTACTGTCTTGTGATGGCTCTATCACGTGCTGTGGTCCTGCCAATATTTCTCAGGCTCTTGGTTTGCCTTGCATTTATCCCACTTGCTTCTGCTGCTCCCCAAACACAAGCTTTTCCTGATGTACCGTTCAGTGTCTTCAGCACCTTTATACAACAGACATTCAGTTCTAAAGTCTCTTTGGCCACTGTACTGCTTGTCTTGTTTTCAATGACAGAAAATCCAGAATTGCTAAGCCTACATGCTCATCAACAAAATCCAATGCAAGACCCATGCAGCCAGCTAGTGGACCTTCACAAAGCGGGCTGCAACCCAGAGGTACACGTAACTCACAAGCCGCTGGTCAAATACTGGGACTACCTAACGAAAACCCAGGAAAGAAAAGAAAAAGAAAGAGAAGTAACACACTGAAATTGAGCACGATTGCAGAACAAAACGAGCCAGTTGGAGAAACTAGTGAGAACTGAGCATCTGTAGAGCCTCAAATGGAAGAATTCCATTCAGCAAAATCAGAACCTCTGTCACCTAGTCTCTCGATAAGCTCGAAAGAAACTAGCTTGCTAAAAGAGAAAATACCTGCAGATTGGGACCAAGCTAATGAATCAGAACTAGGAACAGAGTTATCAAAAGAAATTCCGCTAGGACTAGATATAGGACTAGACAAAGAGGAGGATAGCTGTCCATCCACTAGCAAAGAAAAACAGAAACAAAAATCTCAACCAGAAAAGCAGGAGACATACTCAGCGGCTTTTGTGAGATTTCTAGTAGAGCTAGCTAAAAAGAAACTAGGAAGACCCAATACCACACCCATCATGCTGATGCCAGCTAGGAATCAGAAGGGGCACCTCAGTTTGATGATAGCAGGCCAGAGGAGTTGTTGAGATATTTCGACAACTTAGAGGAGTGTTTCAAAGGGAATACAGGTTTAACAGAAACCAATAAAAAGAAATATGCTGGACGATATGTATCGCCCAGAATAGAGGCGCAATGGCAGTCCTTTGACTCATATGCAGGCGTAGGAAAAACCTACGCTGACTACAAGAAAGATATCATTAAGGACTACCCCGAAGCTATAGGACTATCTACTGGTTCTCTGAAACGCCTTAAACAGGTGTGCAAAGAAAATCAGAGGATTGGAGAGTCAGATCTCTCAGAGCTGTTGACGTTCAAGAGGGCATTTAAAGTCGAGGCCAAAAAGCTAGCGGAAGCACCGACATTGTTAGCCAATCATATGCTAGTAGCATACTTTGCGGATTGCCTCACGCCAGAGTTCCAAAGCTGAGTATATGCCAAGCTAGACATACAGGCAACTCAGTCAAAGGACATGTGGGATTTCTTAATCAGAAATAACGTAGGAACATTGACAGTGCTGACTGCACTGCCAGCTAGGGCAGAAGACAGGTACCAGCTAGACGAGTTCATTCGAGTCGCAGAGGACCTAGCTCGGGTGTTAAATCCTGGATCCACAGGGAGAGATCGAGATGAGTTACCACTAGTTCCTCCAGTCAGAATAAAAATGGAGAGCATGATGCTAGCTCCAGTGCAAAGAGAACTAGAGAGTATCAAGCAGGAGTTTTCCATCTTCAAAGATTGGATAACAACTAGTGAGAGAAATCAGAAGCAGTTGTTGGATGAATTCAAAAATAGTATTCATCAGCAGACAAGGATGGCGCAGCAATTGCCTCCACCCCAGCCGGTAAAGTGCTAGGTTTCGTCTATGTTGGAAATGATCTAGCTAGTGGTGCAGAAAGAACTCTACACTCAACACAACCAAACCACAAAACCAACAACTTGACTAGACGTAGTCTTGTGTGCGAGTCTCGGGGGTAAAGTATGAAAAAGGAGAAGTGCTTCGACTTGTAAACAAGTCTACGCGGGTTTTGGTATGGGGCGGGTTTTAGTTCCGTAGAACTGGTGTGGTGACTTTCTAACTTCAAAACAATGCCGACTCGGACTTCCTTTAACTTGATGACTGATACGAACTGTTGACTTTTAACTGGACTTTAACAACCTGTAACTTTCATGCAGTGACCGCGACGAGTATGCACTACAACTTTCACGCTACCACGACGGGATCGCGCTACAACTTTCACGTGGTCACGACGGGCGCACGCTACACTTTACAGAAACACACGTCAAACTCTGGTTAACTACTTCTCAAGCTTGCAATGGTCGCAAAGCTGTTTTGAAGCATCAAATGTTGGTCTTTATTAAATTAAGTCCAGTGCGACGAGGTTAAATTGTTCCCTTAAGTGTTTTCACTGGTTTTAAAGCGTCAACTGTGGGGTGGATTGCCTACCCTACTACGTGTGTTACAAGCATATTTTATACCTACTGAGCGCCAAGCCTCTACATGTTGCACATGATTCTACGCGTCTAATAGCACTATTTCTACTGGTTCATGGTGTCGTGATTACGGGTCCGTTCGGTAACAGTTACTGGTGAGTCCCCGTTTTCTGGCGTATGTTTTGGTTTCAAGAATGAACCGCTATGTCGCGGAACACCCTCTTTTGGGATCAATACAGTTGGGTCCGTATTTAGACACATTATTGCCCGATTGGGATGCACGGCACGTTTAGCGCGGGTTTCTCTTCTACCGGTATGGCACGGTCGTCGGTCAAGTCGGAGCCGCCGCCTCTATAGCGGCGTTTCCCGCGTGCTTCACAATGAGCTGGTTTTTGGAGAGTTCGGCTTGTTCGGAACCGAACTACTCGGCCGTTCTACGTGTGTAACGGACAAGTGGGTGCGTGGAACAATGTGGATTGTCTGGTCACGTGTTCTTTGGGTCGCGATCGACGCGTCTAACGCCGCGTCCATACTAGACTATCCGTGCCTCAAAGCTTCGGGATTCTCATTCTACGCGGGTTCCTCCGGTCGAAGCCTCTTGTTTGATTCGCAGGTACACACGGAGGTCATGCTTCTTTGGCATCAACCTTGGTTCTACGCGTACTTCTGAGCTTACTAGCTAGATCCGCCGGACCGTAGATAGTTACTTCCGCTGTACTAGATTAGGTGGTTTCCCGTATGTAACCTACTTAGTCAGCCAGCACGAGGTATGCTGCCTACCCTTGTTTCCCTAGTGTAATAGATTGATTGATTGGGAAATCGCGAAATTTCACGGGTGGACCGCGCCGCGCCCCATCATCTCCCCCACACTTATAATATTGACTGTCCCCAGTCAATGCCGCGTGATCTGAGTCTGTTTCTCCCTAAGTCCTGGTTGCTGGCCGAAATGCCGCACGGATCTCTCCGTGATTGCTGAGCATTCTTACACTGTCTAGGATCGGTATTTCATCGCGCCGATCAATCCGTTGCACATTACATGACCAGATTCGGTCATGACATCATACATCACCACACGCGCCCATTGTATGTTTTTGCCTCAAACTTTAGCGCCCGTCTAGAAGTCAAGGTACGGGCAGCGCCCAACTGCTCAAGCTTTAGGCTCGATGCGTGAAACACTTCGTCCCTTGTTCTTCCAGATCTCCGCGTGGTACGTTAGTGGCGCACAGACCAGGCAATCCCCAATAAATAACGTGTCGCGCCCTCCAGAGTCCAACACTCTTCCACACCACTACCGATTCCTGCTTGTTTTTGACGCTTTTATATTTGTTCGACATGTCCTCCCGCGATCTTACCCCCTCGTCTTCGATGGCTGCCGATGTCGGGGTCTTCGACATTTATGAGTTTATACGCCCCGCCTTCGCACAGCTCAAAAGCTGTTTGCAGGATGGTATTGACCCGGACACTGCTTCTGCAGCTCTCCAAAGCCAACTTTTCCTCATGGTACGTTGCTTCCAGCCTGTACGCGCAGTCTCCGCTTGTTAACTTATTGCTGCAGGGACGCTTTCTTTCTTTCGCTGATGCCGTGGATAGTGAATATCTGATCCCTGATGATATTCACGCTTTCCGCACGCTTCACGCGGACCTCGCCAAACACGTCGCTCCTGACCAACTCGCGGAGCTTTGTAGCGAGAATTGGATTATTGACGACCCCGATCGGGTAGGTCTCAGTTTCGTTTTACATTTCCCGACCACAACTGACCTGCCTGCTTGTTTGATAGGCCCCCCTTTCCTTGGACTACGAGTTTCCTCCGGCCGTACCTGGGTCGCTCCCTTTCACGCTTCAAAGGCAGAAGGCAGAAGCAGGCGGAAGACTTCATGCATCGTCAACGCGAGGAACGGGCCCGTCGGGTTGCCGCCCAGAACCTGCGCGAAGAGCGTAAGCGTCTGGCTGCGGCACGGGCACAAGAGGAATTAGAAAAGGTTGAGCGCGAGGTCGAGGCGCAGCGTCAGGCCGAAGCCGCGCGCCGATCCTCCATTGGTCAACAGGCTGCGCTTGACTGCCCCCAGCCTGGTAAGTCCCTCTCGTTTTTGTTCTTTTAGTTGATCTCCCGCCCTTACGGCGCTAGTTTCACTACTTGACCTAGACGCGCTGATTCCCTTGTCAGAAGGCGACGTTGACGTACTGGACCCTACCCCACCCCTTCTATCGTCAAAGGCCACGGGAAAACGCAAGCGCGACCCCAGCCTCCGCCGTCCTACCCACAAAACGCCCAAGAGCCGGGCGACGGTTTCCGAGTCAGAGGAGGACGCCGCCCTGCCGGGTTCTGCTGGTCCGTCTAAACGGACGAAATATGCGCCTTCACGCCCCCACACGAAGATTCGCTCACAAGAGGCGTTTCTGGAAGATGCCCGTTCTTTATGGGAACAGACCCCAGCAGGTCTACGCGCCAATCAGCCGCCACCCCTTATTGATGCGGCCCAGCTTAAAGTCTTTCGTCGCGGTTTCAAGCCTCAGGTCGAGTCCCTACTTTCTGACTTTGTTACGTTACTAAACGAGACCTTTTACGTTTCGCAGATCAATTCGCCTTGTTTTGCATGTGTTATGGGGACACCCAACAGCACTGCAAGTTCTTAGGTTTTGGTAAGGGGTGCCCCCCTTGTGTTCATCACAAGCGCGGGCGCTGCTCCTTCCTTTGGGCCCCCGAGGAGCGTGCGTATTATCGCGAGCACGCTTTCTCTCTGGGACGAGATTCTCTGGCCAGTAAGTCGGGCTGTCCCCTCTTTTTCAGTTTTGGTCTTTCTTTGACTGACCCATTTTATTAGGTTTTCAGGATGACCTTAGGGACATTCAGTTCCATACTAGCCAAGGCCTTATTTCCGCGCGCCAGGCTGAGACCTCCTTCGCCCAGGCTGACCGCCTTGCTAGGCGGTTCACCCAGCGCATCTTGGATTTGTACAATGAAGACTTCCCCGCGTCTCTAACACGTTCGCTTTTTACCAGTTCCAAGTGCGTTGACTTCGTACTGGAATGCGCGTCAAACGTCGACACTGCTCAGATTGGCTACAACGGTCTCCCGCTCATCGACGAGTTGTTGCTTTTCTTGGATCCCAACGTCTTCGAGTGCCTTCCAACTACTAGCTGGGAGCACACGGTCCTCCAATACCGCTTGTATCGCGAACGCAAGGTCGCCGCTGAAAAACGCGTGGAACCCAAGGACTTTGTGGATGACGAAGCCGAAGAAGCACCAAGCGACGAAGACAGTGACGGTAGTTCTCCGCGTCGTCCTCGCGATCCCGAGGGCCTCTTCAAAGGTTTCAAGGATAGCGAGGAGTCGGTTGGTAGTCGATCCGACCCGGAGATATGATCGCGCACCAACGAAGGGTAGCATACTACTCTTTTCATTGGTAAATCTTTATCTTCCTTTCTTTTTACGCGTCTTTTTCTAACAATCTTTTTAGCTTTTTATTGGATGCTTATCTTTGCGCGTGTCTTTCTTGGTCGGGCTCCTCGTTTTTCTTAACGGGCTGTGATTTACAGCCCATTTTTATATATATCATACTGCCCAGGGTAGGGGCTAAACTATCCTTATGTATAGATTTTTGGTGCGAGGGGTTTTTCACTCTTATAGTGGAACCCCTCTTTGTTTAATACAGTACGCCAAGTCCATTTGTGAGGACTTGGTATTGTCTTGTTGTTTTCTATGCGGGTTTCTAGACAAGCGAACCTAGCCTCCAACTTGGTGGTGTTATAAAGTCGATCCGGTAACGCTCGATTGTTATTTCATTGTTATCCATTTTCTTGTTCTACCCCAGTCTGCGTCGCCGAAACCCGCGTCAATCAAATGTGTTCTATATTAAGACTACTCATTCAATTTTCGGTTAAGTTTTGACCGAGGCTTGCGAATCCTGATTGCCGCTCAGTTATCTAATTATAGACTGTCTGTCTTCGACTTGGCCTATTCACTTCAGGTTCCTACTAGATTTGAAGCCGTTTTGTATTGGTTTTTCGGCTCAAGACTTAGCCGTAGGTGGGCTACCTTGCCTCATAGCTAGTTGATGCATTTTGCGCGTCTTTCTAGCTCCTGTTGTCTCAGATTTATAAGACTTTTCGTCTGTGTTTGCTGCGTAGATTTAACGTTCTCAGAATTTTGTGTCTTTTGACCACTCCTTAGTGCCTCCCTCCCCCACACTTTACCACCTGACTGTCCTCAGTCAAACTTCGAGTGCGTGCCGTTGGAAGTACCATGTCAGCTAATTTTTCATGTGCAAGGCACCGTCATCGGACCAGGACGCCCGCTTGTAACTAGGCCGTTTCACTCGTAAAATTTTTCTTTCGCAGGCTCTTGACCCGACACGCCCCGCTCCGTGGCTCGAGCGTCAGAAAGACGCGGGAAGTATAAAACCCAAGTCGACAGACCGGAGAAAGTCAGGGACTTCAGCGTTTCTAACCTCGCATCCTTCTGTGTTATGTCGTCTCAGGACTCTACGGCCAAAGACGGTTTACCTGGCTTCGACGCAGCTGTCAGCTCATTGGACAACTATATCGCGCTTCGTGCGCTTTATGGTCGTTTGCCTAGTGTCACCGTCCGTTACCTGGCTGATGAGCTCGTGGCGGTTGTCAAGCCTATTGTGCGTAGTGATTGACTCCATCAATGGTACTCAATCCTTTTTAAAGCTGATGCGTCCGTTTCACGCGTTTTTCATAGCTCCCTTGGGCCGCAACAACAGACGTACTGCTCGCCAATCAAGCAGCCTGCGACTTGTTACTTCACATGCGCAAAGAACACCTGTCACTCAAAGACCTTGCAGGCCTCGGATACCAGCCACCTCAACCCCTTATTGCTTTGCTCAACATAACCTATCGAATTTATACTCATAGGAACCCGAAGAGTGCGGAAGCGTTGAAGGGTAAGGAGCGCGACCATATTTCCGAAGCCCAGCTCAGGGAGAACGCCAAGCGCACCGCCAAGGAGGTAAGATACTACATTTTTCGTTCATCTCTTGTTTAACTTTACTGCCAGGCTCGTCGTCGCCGCGTCAAATCCAAGGCCGCCCTCACTGATACTGATGAAGACATGGAACCTGTTGTTATTACCGGTGACTGCGAGACACCCCAGTTCAGGGAGAGCCAGTAAATGGTCCACTCTATTTTGTTTATCCTGACTAACACCAAACTTATTAGATGCATGTCGACGACACCTCTGTCTCGAAGGATGCCAGTCCCGCACCGTCCGCTGAAGCTCCGAAGGGTAAGACGCCCCCTACTCGGCCCCGTAACATGGTCAAGGAAACCACTGTGCGTGCATTTTTGATTATACGCCTGTTTCTCAGACCGCTGATTACACGCGTCGTTCATCCTTAGTCCGAGCTCGCCCCGAGGTGCGCTTTCTCCCCTTGGCACTCATCTCAGGCGTAGATACTAACTCCCGGAATACCGTAAGGCCTCAAAGTATGCTCTTCGTGGTAGCAGCAAGGGGACTATATCCAGCAAGCGCCAGCGGTCCACTGCGTCCATTATGACCGTCACCGCCAGTCCTTTGCCTGGTACGCTAATTTTCCGCGTGAAACGCTCCTTATGCTCATACGCGCAGCTTCAGCCATTGTTAGTGATCCTCAAGTTGCGGATGCTCTTGACCGCGTTAAAGCCTTACAGGACGAGGAACAGTTGACTGTTTCTACTCGTCGAGGTATCCTTAAAACGCGCGAGATTCTACTTGGTCAACTTGACGAACACAACTATCATCTGCGCTACAACCTGCGTATGCGCGAGATAGTTATTGGCGAACTTACTCGCTGGAGCGAGGAGCATGACCCTGGTGCGCGCCCGTTTGCGCGTGTTTCTAAACCCGGTCTGACGCTCTCATTTTTCAACAGGTTGCCCCGTTCCTCGTTAGACGCGTTAACCGTCCTTTCGTCAGACTTCCGACCCGATACTGTAGCAAGAGGTTTTTCCACTCCAACGCGCGGAAATGTTCACTTCCAGTAGTACATCGTCAATTTGTACTTGTTCGCGTAGAGTTTTTCCCTCAATGCTACTTATGCATCTTCATCGCTGTCCGATTCTAAGTCCGGCTCGCTTGCATCGTCTAAGTCTCTAATAGGCACCTTGGCAAATGTCAAGTCTTTGGTACCATCATAGTCCTCTTCTCCAGGTTCATCTAAGTCCAGCACTTTTTGTAGTCCTCTGGCAGATATCGCGAGCCAGTCTAATACTTTCTCCGGCAGCTCTATCTTTTTACGCGCGTAATAAGGGAGTACGCGGAAAGCGCCTACTTTGTGGTGCCATAAAGCGCCATTCATTTCCGCCACTACATATGAACCGCCCATAGTTCGTCTTATGACTACTACTGGTCCCACATAGCGTGGCTTCATTTTCTTGTCGAGATTGGATTCAATCGAGCTATTTCGGACCAAAATTAAGTCTCCTGGTTTGAAATCGAAGTCCTTGATCACCGCCTGGCGATCGTTCTCATATTTCAGCAAACGCGCGGCTTTTTCTTCGCTCATGCGTTCCCTCATTTTGTCAATGTGGACCGAGTGCTTGGCTAACGCTTTGGCGCGGAAACCAATTAACTCCGCATCTGATAATACTCTGCCTGGTAGTTTAACTAACCAGGTGGCTTCAATCACATCTAACGGTACAATAGGATGCGCTGCGGTTACCATGAAGAACGGCGAGCAACCCAACCTTTTCCTAACCGAGATGCGGTCCGCCCACAGTACATGATGCAGGAACCAGAACCACTTAGCGACATTGCCGCCTGTTGCTTTGTATAACATTTGTCTGATGTCCCAATGCGGCCGCTCGATGGACCCATTCGCCGGGAATTGTATGGTGATATGCGTATACCCTTTATACCATACTTGTCCGCTAACCAGCGTACAGCGGCTTTGAAGGGTCCACCATTATCTGTCACAATTTCCACTAAACATCCCCAACGGCAAATAATGTCTTCAAACATCCATTTCCCAATTGACGCGGCATCCTCAGTTATGAGCGCTCTCGCCTCAGGCCAGGAAGTTAAATGACAACGACCGTGAACAATGTATTTACACCCATTTGACTTAGGCGTCATGTGCATAGTATCTGCGTGGACTACCTGGAATACTGACGGAGTGTGCGTTTCAATCGGCGGGATTTCTATTAGCGCCTTTTGGCGTTCTTGGCACATGTTGCAGGTTTTAATATACCATACAACGTCCTTAGCCATCTCAGGCCACCAAAACCTCTGCCCGATCAATTCTTTTGTTGAGTACACTCCGCGATGTCCCAGACTGTCATGCGCTGATTTTAACATATACATGCGGTGCTCTTTCTCCACAACTAATTTGTGCATGGAATTTTCCCCGCGTCGATATAGACGCCCTTCTTTATCCAAGAAGAAGTTACTAGCCCAACGCCTGAACTTTTTATACTCCTTTCCTGTTTTGCAATGATAGGGTTGTACACTTATATCTTGTAACCATTTCTTTACAATGGGTAACAAGGAATCATAATGTGCGCCGATTTTCCCACGGTGTTCCTCTGAGTAGGGAGTGCGTTTCTCAGGGCTATCCCTCTCCTCCAGATCAGGAAGTAGTTCATTATTTAATATCTTCGATACCAGGACTGAGACTTGCTCGGGTTTATGGTCGGTCTTGCTTTGCCAGAACGTACTTAATTCTGTGCGGTCGTTCCGCGCGTCTTTCTGCGCCTTAAGGGTTTCCGCGTCAAAGTCAGCTATCGAGGTCGCGAAACCTTCGTAATAGCCTCCCTTGTCATCGATTTTATCATAGAACTCGCTGATTGGGATTGGACGAGGTTGACTCGCGTCTGCCATTACTATCTCTATACAGTATCCCCCTCTGGTATCTATTTTGTCGCGGAATTCTTCAATCGGAATTGGCTGAGGCTCAGTTGGGTCCGCAATGATAACTTCAGGCGCCCTCCTGGGTCCTCTTCGTCTTCATCAATATTAGAGTATTCATCATCCCCTGGGTAACGCTGTCTGCGCGATAATCCATCAGGGCCGAATGTCGCTCCTGCTTTATGTCTAAGCGTGAAATGGAATAGCTTGATATTATCTATCCATCTATTAATAGTTGCATTAGGCATCATGTCAGGATTTTCCAACATTCCAATGATATAGGATGCGTCTGTCTCTACGATGAGTTTTCGCACGCCTATTAGCCAGGTTTTACACGCGTATAACGCCCGCATCATTCCAAATAATTCGCGCTTGGGCTGTGAGAAGCGTGCTTCTCTCTCGTTAAGGGGTATGGACCCGAAACGCGCGTAGAATTTGTTCTTTGGGTTTTCCGCGTCTTCTTGAAAGATGTAATACCCGACCGCTTTGTAGGATGTATCGACAGCTAACACTACCGCGCCTTGTCCATCATAATCAATAGGTCGCAGAGCTTTAACTACTAACAGTCCATCTTTGAGCATTTGCATACTCTCTTCCTGGTCAGGACCCCATTCAAACGGCGCATCGTCTTTTAATACTTTACTGAGATGCTTGGCTCTTCTACTGAAGTTTGGTATGAAGATGCGCAATACGCCCACAGTGCCAATAAACGCGCGTATTCCGCTCTTGTCTTCGCACGGTCCCCAGTTCGTAATGACTTTGATTCTTTCTGTAGTGGGTTTCCGCCCTTCAAAGGTACACAAGTGCCCTACTACCAGTATTTCACTAGCGCAGATTACGGTTTTATGTCCTGAGAACGTTCCCCCACAATATTTCATTCTCTGGAGTATGCGGTTAACATTATTCATATGTTCCCATACAAACCGCCGTATCCCCTTATTTTCTGCGATGGTCTCGTATTCACCATCTTTATTTTGGTACCGCGAAGCTGGACCGCGGACCGGGACATCATCAATGTAAGGGATAGTATAGTCTGGTATTTCTGGTTGTAAGATATGCGTTACATCGTCGTGAAAGATAGGGACCGAGTTTGTCCAACCCATAGGTAGCGTTACTAGTCTCATCGCGCCAAAGGGGTTTGGAACGTCGTTAAGTCCCTCGAACTTTCCGCGAGTAATCTTTCGTCATATCCAACAAATAGGTCGAACATACCACCGCACGCTCGCCCCGCAAAATGCGATGCCAATTCGTCCGTCGCGGGCGGTACTCCTGAGTGCGCTATGGTCACCGCGTTGAGTGGTTCCAGACTATGCACGATCCTCAGTTTCCCATTCTTCTTTAGTACAGCGAACCAGCGCGAACGATAGGGCGAGTTGGAAGGCTCATATACATTGGAGCGTCTTTTATCTATGATCATATCACACAATTCCTTATATATTCCTGGCGGGATAGGTATGTTTTTCAACACCCAAGGCTTATGCTCTATTGTTGGGATTTCTACCGGTGGAAAGTATTCTTCTTTGAAGCGCCCTTTCTCGGTTTCATCCCAGGCGAACGCTTCGTTTTGTAGCATCATAAGGTGGTGCATTAATTTCTTTTCCTCATCCCACAAGAATTCTTCTGAGTGTACCTCATCAAATTGCTGTTTTCTTTCCTCAGTATATCGCCCTGTAGGTACGAAGTCCGGTGGATTGGGAGTCAGAGTCGGCATTTCTGCTAAAGGATCACCTTTGATATCACGCTTGATTCTGAAGCGCTCAGGCAAGTCCTGGAAAACTGGCTTTACTTTCTTTGCCACAGGTTTATACTTCTTTCCCGCGAACTGACTCTTCATCTGAATGATTTGAGCTTTAGTCCTGGGAGGAGACTGCGCCTTTGATTTGGGTTTTGCGCGGGTTTTTACGCGCGCACCGTCCAGTATTTCCTGCGTGTAAAACTGCTTCCCGCCGTATCGTTGACCCATAATTTCTTTATTTTCTCTTTTTCGCTATCCTCAATGTCCGCGTGTTCCGCGCTTGTCGAGAACGCGTTCATTAACCCGGCTTGGGTAAATGTTCCATTCTGCGATGTAGTGTATCCTACTATCTTCACCTCTTTTGTATTCTCATCATAGTCGAATACCACGGCCGTCTCTCCTTGACTGTTCATCAACTCATCGAGATCTGAAAAGCCTGCCCAGTCCCTTTCCTTAGGTACTTGGGTGGCCGCCCGCGTTCATAAGTAGGTAACACTACTTTTCGGCCAGACTGAGGGTCAGTCAGTGTGATTGTTTGATCGCCGTCCGTCGCGTTCTGAATGTTACTTGCGGTTAACACGTCAAACGGACGCCCTAATAGGATTTTATATGCCGGGCCATTTATGATATGGACTTGTAACAAGAGCGTCATGTCGCGCACTTGAATGGTATATTACGCGCCAAACCTAAGGTTGATTCTATATGGCCTTGGGCGCTTTGCATGTTAATCGTTATTCCGGGATTCCAGCTGATTCCCAGTGTTACCGCTATATCTTTAGACATCGAGACAATTTGTGACCCGCTGTCCAATAGTGCTTCTTCCTCGTCAACATTGTTAACTGTTGGATAGATAGCTCTAAGGGCGTGCGAGTCTCTCGCGCCATAGATAGTCTTCGGTTTCTCTCCTTCCGGTAAATCATTCAGGTACTGCACTATGGGATCATGCACCATAATGGCACCCTTTGGGCCATCCTCACAGTCTTCTGTTAGGACCATATAGCCCGCGTACGGTAGATCTTCTAACATTATGCTATCTTCAGGTACTTCTGCGATAAGTACGTTGCTATTAGCGGGCGCGCTATTCACTATTCCTTCATCGCTTTCTGATTCTTCTGAGTCGGTACATCTTCAACCGTGGCGCGAAGTGGTTGTTCGTGGGCGTAGTAGGAACGCGCACACGCGTAACTTGACGCGCCATTTCTTTCATGACTGCCGGTGATGACCTAGCACTTGACCGATTGTTGCGCCAATAGGCGTGTTTAGTATGGCTTCGGCAACCTCTCGGTTTAACGCGCCTTTCTGTACTGGGGCCTGAGTTCGGTACGCAGGTCCTTCCTTCTCAGGCGCCGGTCTCTCTTTGTCTGTTCTCGCAACTTCGGTGAGTGGAGGGACTTCGAGGAATGGCAACTCTGGGGGCGGTTGGGTGTCCGCGGATTCCTGGACCTCAGGTTCAGCAATTCTAACCGTGCGTTTCGCCGCAGGTCTTGGTGGTATTACAACTTCAACTGTTTTCTTGTTTTTCCGCATGTTTCTTGTCTGACTAAAATTATATAGGTCCTCCGGGGCTTTCGATGAAGGGAACTTAGTCATTCTCCCAGCACCAGCTATTCCCTTCATTGAACGGTTCAGAAATCCGAATCCTCCAGATCCTCAGACTCAACACCCCTTGTCCTGCGAGAAATAAGGTATTGATGTACGTCCTCTATGTCAAGGAGGTCCAATAATTCCTCTACTTTATCTTGCGTTTGGGGCGGTTGCGGCTGAGCGATCTGTGCTAACTGTATAATACCCGGCGCATTTACTCCAGTATAGAAACTGTTTCTATTTGCCGCGGATTGTAGAGCCGCTGTCGTCTTTTTCTGACACGCGTGTTCTACGCGTTCTTTTGTCGTTGCTCCGCCTTCATATGGAACGGGACGCCCATCGATCATTCTGACGCGCCCTAGCGAATCTACAGTGATCCAGCCAGCGTCTAGGTGATGTGCACGATGCGAACATTCATTTTTCATATGACCGTCTTCGCCACAGTAGAAACATCCACTGCTTCGAGGCGCATTGTTCCCGCGTACATCGGCTGCTGTGGTCTATACAGCTGTGGTAACGGTGGACCCATAGGAGGCATAAACTGCTGTTGGCTGACTTGACGCTGCATAGTGGACTGTTGTTGCATTAGACGTGCCAATTCGCCTAACTGATTAGACATTTTGGCTTCGCGCGCCTCTAGTTGTTTTTCGCGTATATTGAACTGGTCTTTGAGCGCGGCTACCGTTTGATTTACTTCCTCGATTTTAATAGAGGTAGAGCTGATCCTTTCATAGCCGCCTCCACCGTCCGCATTTTTGTATGTGACTCGCGAACCCTTAGCCATGTCAATCGCCGCGTCAATGGTCTCATTCAATTTGTACTTGTCTTCTGGTCGTCGGACAGCAGCAGTAGCCGCGCTAGTGCCGATTCTGTCTAATAAGTCCAGTTGATTTTGTATTAATTGTCTGAACTCGGGGGTCAAGCATGACAGGAACATGTCTACAGCTTCGCGGTTAGACAACAGTACCGGTTCTTCCTGGAGTCTCAAGGCTTCTGCGCGGAACGCGCGTTTTAACGCTTGGAGATCAGACAAGTCCGACATGCTAATCCCGCGATGCTGTTTGCACACAGTTTGCAGTCTTTTCAACGAGCCTCTGTCCTCGTCCATGGCTTCTTCATATTCTTCAATAACTTCTTTCTTGAACCTCTTCCAATCTTTGCTTTTGTAATTCTCCAGCGTTTCCCACTCTCTTTCCGTGCGCGCATCCGCGTATTTCCCCAGCGTTCTAATTCTTTCATCATCGTCTGTAACATTATGCTTCGCGTATAAATCTTCCATTCGCTTAATGAATCTATTCAACTCTGCCGGTTTTTCCGCGTCAAACTTGGGTGCGTCCCTTGATGAAGGCATAGGCATTTTGGATGCCGCTGCTGACATCGTGGCGACCGCTGGCGCTTGAGCAGGAGCAGAGGTTGGGGTAGACATTTGGGAGAAGGGAGGGATTTCGGTAGAGGGGATACTTCTACGCGTATATTCTCTGGTGTATGGTTCTAATCCTGGAAGAAGTCCTGCGCTTAACGAGTTTTGCGTAAGTCTGGCTCTTGTTTCGGGCACAGAGGAAGACGCGGGAACCGTAGTTGCTCGTGCGGTAGTTCTTGATCTTTCAGAATTCGGTTGACTCGACGATGGCCTAGTCTGTCTATTGGTTGACCTACTCGGTGGAGCAGATGGTCCCGGAATTGTGACCTTTTATGGTCTTGTAATTTTACGCGTCTAGTGCGAACACTAAACTGCGCGTGTTTTTGTTTTTGAAACTCGAAAACGACTTGTCCTTTCACCCCCCTCGCGGTGGGCTCCAGTTAAAGTGCTAGGTTTCGTCTATGTTGGAAATGATCTAGCTAGTGGTGCAGAAAGAACTCTACACTCAACACAACCAAACCACAAAACCAACAACTTGACTAGACGTAGTCTTGTGTGCGAGTCTCGGGGGTAAAGTATGAAAAAGGAGAAGTGCTTCGACTTGTAAACAAGTCTACGCGGGTTTTGGTATGGGGCGGGTTTTAGTTCCGTAGAACTGGTGTGGTGACTTTCTAACTTCAAAACAATGCCGACTCGGACTTCCTTTAACTTGACGACTGATACGAACTGTTGACTTTAACTGGACTTTAACAACCTGTAACTTTCATGCAGTGACCGCGACGAGTATGCACTACAACTTTCACGCTACCACGACGGGATCGCGCTACAACTTTCACGTGGTCACGACGGGCGCACGCTACACTTTACAGAAACACACGTCAAACTCTGGTTAACTACTTCTCAAGCTTGCAATGGTCGCAAAGCTGTTTTGAAGCGTCAAATGTTGGTCTTTATTAAATTAAGTCCAGTGCGACGAGGTTAAATCGTTCCCTTAAGTGTTTTCACTGGTTTTAAAGCGTCAACTGTGGGGTGGATTGCCTACCCTACTACGTGCGTTACAAGCGTATTTTATACCTACTGAGCGCCAAGCCTCTACATGTTGCATATGATTCTACGCGTCTAATAGCACTATTTCTACTGGTTCATGGTGTCGTGATTACGGGTCCGTTCGGTAACGTT
Organism: Flammula alnicola; assembly: GCA_015499995.1. NCBI lineage: Eukaryota > Fungi > Basidiomycota > Agaricomycetes > Agaricales > Strophariaceae > Flammula > Flammula alnicola. Next base: position 268,705 of record JADNRV010000059.1, read on the forward strand.
ACTGGTGAGTCCCCGTTTTCTGGCGTATGTTTGGTTTCAAGAATGAACCGCTATGTCGCGGAACACCCTCTTTTGGGATCAATACAGTTGGGTCCGTATTTAGACACATTATTGCCCGATTGGGATGCACGGCACATTCGACGCGGGTTCCCTTTTGCCGGTGCGGCACGGTCGTCGGTCAAGTCGGAGCCGCCGCCTCTATAGCGGCGTTTCCCGCGTGCTTCACAATGAGCTGGTTTTTGGAGAGTTCGGCTTGTTCGGAACCGAACTACTCGGCCGTTCTACATGTGTAACGGACAAGTGGGTGCGTGGAACAATGTGGATTGTCTGGTCACGTGTTCTTTGGGTCGCGATCGACGCGTCTAACGCCGCGTCCATACTAGACTATCCGTGCCTCAAAGCTTCGGGATTCTCATTCTACGCGGGTTCCTCTGGTCGAAGCCTCTTGTTTGATTCGCAGGTACACACGGAGGTCATGCTTCTTTGGCATCAACCTTGGTTCTACGCGTACTTCTGAGCTTACTAGCTAGATCCGCCGGACCGTAGATAGTTACTTCCGCTGTACTAGATTAGGTGGTTTCCCGTATGTAACCTACTTAGTCGGCCAGCACGAGGTATGCTGCCTACCCTTGTTTCCCTAGTGTAATAGATTGATTGATTGGGAAATCGCGAAATTTCACGGGTGGACCGCGCCGCGCCCCATCACCGCCACCCTGAGTATGGAGAATGCTCACAAGCAGGTACAAGCTGCCATGACACCCCCAACATCTGCATCATTGCATGAGAGATCAACAACGGAGGAAATACCAAAGGTTCCAGATGTTCAACATCCTCCAGAACTGGCTGCATCTACTGCGATGGAGTCGGTGGTTCCTCTCGAAGAAGTAAAGGACATTGGAATAGGTGGAGATAAGGGTTTAGGCAGCAGAGAGATCAGGTCGCAGAAGGCATCTCCACCATTCAAAGTACATGTGATTTGCGATCTTATTGAGATGATACTTACTATACTCCTTTTACTAGTTGTTGCTGAAAAATCCCCTGTGAGTCTTTCTCCTTCTTTCTGTTGGCTGTTAGTCTGTTATTCTGTTACTGACACAGTCTTCTCTAGGACATACTCTGCTCAAGTTACCTCTGGCCCCGTGGTCTCTCGTCTTGATGCCCTCAAATTGAATGGTATGTTCGTTGACCCTTGCTCTTGTTCTTCGTTAATGGATACCTCTCATCTCCAGCTACAAAATCTATAAAAAGCGAAATCATCACAGTGCCATCAAGCTCAGGCTTGCCTTCTGCTTGTGAAAGTGTTCTCACCACACCTTTGGCATCCCCGAATCCACTGAATGCGGCCCTTTTCAAGTTTTCGATGAATAGCTTTCTTGCTACGTTGACACAATATCACGCTGACTAATTGTAGGAATCTTTTCGGGTATGAATACTGCAAGACGACTAAACGCGCTATGAAGCAAGAGGTGAAGGAAGCATTTGAAGTGCTCTCAGATAGCGAGAAGCTGGTCAGTTTGTTTCTCGAGCATTCTGCAATCTTTTAACTAATTGAATGTCTAATTTAAGAAATGGACTGCTCTGCATAAAGAGAAACTAGCACAAAAGAAGGAAGCGCAAAATGCTGTGGCCATGGGGCAGTGAATGGGCAACGTGGCTCGAGGGTGGGGTGGCGAGGGTCAATATGACATGCTACGTGTTGGTTCTTTTCGGTTCATTTCAGTACACTGTATCATGTAGTACATGTAGGGGTATTGTCAGAAATTAACGAATCTCATTCTATTAAAGCTACAACAAATCTTTTATTGAGTCAATGCCAACCCAAACTAACCAATTGTCATCAGTTAGATTCTAAATCCTGTGTTGCTATCGGTTTTGATCAGGGAGATGTGCCCAAATCCGATTTCAACCAAAGACAACCAACCTGAACTGCTGGCAGTCTCACTGGGAATTATATCTTAAGTGTTTTGCCTCTAAGTACCAAGTAGCTTCACAGCGAGAGTCCCATAATATAAAAGAAACCAAGTAACAATATTTACGAGCTGTTAAAGATAAGATTGTGAGCCTAAGTGGTTCACCAAGTTAAAGAAAGAGAGTTATAAGCCAAGGAACCTGTCTAAGTGACTCGTTCAAAACTACCCTTTGTCAAAGGACATCTGGGGACCTGGACTGTAGTGTCAGTGGACTAAAGCATCTATGCACCTCTGGCCATTGTTAGGGACTGTAGTGTCAGCAGATAAGACATCTGGGTGTCTCTTTCCACAAGTATAGTTTTTGAGACAAGTTAAGACAAGTACAAGGGCATAGAGCCATCTTCTCAATTGGAGAATCAGTTTAAGCGAAGATCAGTTAGCAGTTTGTGCATAGAGCACTAGTTTCAGAGCCACAGTTATAAGAATACACAAGTCTATTGGACTTAAAACGACCCATTAGCTATTAGCGTGCCTAAGGCCTTGCCCGAGCATTACATAGACAACCACCTTCTTTTATCGTGCACCTACTATCAGGCATTGATATTATAAAACTATCATCCTCTTCTTGGACAAACTAAGTCAACTAAACATTGATTTGGGTGTTTGAGTGTAGTAAAGTAGTTATTAAAAGTGAAGCAAGTCAGAATTGATAGTATCTCTTTAGTAGACATTACCAGGTCTATTAAAAGTGACTACTTGACTATTCAGTAGTTCACACACACCCCGCAACAAGCATCTTTAATGTCAAGTGGAAAAACCTCTTACTACTATATCAGGTCGCTATCAAACAGAGGAATGGTTGAAGTGTCTAACACGGGATGAGACAACCTGTTGGAAAATAGAGCATCAGATAGAGATCAGAAACACGTTAAAGTGCTAGGTTTCATCTACATTGGAAATGATCTAGCTAGTGGTGCAGAAAGAACTCTACACTCAACACAACCAAACCACAAAACCAACAACTTGACTAGATGTAGTCTTGTGTGCGAGTCTCGGGGGTAAAATATGAAAAAGGAGAAGTGCTTCAACTTGTAAACAAGTCTACGTGGGTTTTGGTGTGGGGCGGGTTTTAGTTTTGTAGAACTGGTGTGATGACTTTCTAACTCAAACTGTGCCGAACTTGGACTTCCTTTAACTTGACAACTGGTACGAACTTTTGACTTTAACTTGACTTTAACAACCTGTAATTTCATGCAGGGACCGCGACGAGTATGCACTACAACTTTCATGCTACCACGATGGGATTGCGCTACAACTTTCACATGGTCATGACAGGTGCATGCTACACTTTACAGAAACAGGCGTCAAATTCTTAGTTAACTACTCCTCAAACTTGCAGTGATCACAAAGCTGTTTTGAAGTGTCAAACATTGGTCTTTATTAAATTTAGACTGGTGCGACGAGGTTAAACCTTTCCCTTAAGTGTTTTCACTAGTTTTAAAGCGTCAACTACGGGGTGGATTGCCTACTCTACTATGTGTGTTACAAGCATATTTTATACCTACTGAGGGCCAAGCCCCTACATGTTGCATATGATTCTATGCATCTAATAGCGCTATTTCTACTGGTTCATGGTGTTGTGATTACAGGTCCATTCGGTAACGGTAACTGGTGAGTCCCCATTTCTGGCATATGTTTTGGTTTCAAGGATGAACTGCTATGTCATGGAACACCCTCTTTTGGGGTCAATACAGTTGTGTCCACATTTAGACACATTATTGCCCGATTGGGATGCACGGCACATTCGGCGCAGGTTTCTCTTTTGCTGGTGCAGCATGGTCGTTGGTCAAGTCCGAACTGCGGCCTCTATAGCAGCATTCCCCGCGTACTTCACAATGATATGATCTTCGAGAGATCAGTTTATTCAGAACCGAATTACTCGACCGTTCTACGCAGGTATCTGACAGGTGGGTGCGTTGGACAATGGGCATTATCCAGTCACGTGTTCTTTGGGTCGCGATCGACGCGTCTAATGCCACATCCATATTAGACTCTGCACGCCTCAAGGCTTCGGGATTCTCATTCTACACGGGTTCCTCCGGTTGAAGCCTCTTGTTTGATTCGTAGGTACACACGGAGGTCATGCTTCTTTGGCATCAACCTTAGTTCTACGCGTACTTCTGAGCTTACTAGCTAGGCCCGCCGGACCGTAGATAGTTACTTCCGTTGTACTAGGTTATGTGGTTTCCCACGTGTAATCCACTTAGTCGGCCAGCACGAGAGATGCCGCCTACTCTCATTATCCTAGTGTAATAGTTTGATTGATTGGAAAATTGCGAAATTTCATGGGTTGAACGCGTCGCGCCCCATCAACATGCGAAACACATATGCACCAGGGTCATACTCCTTGCTCCAATGGTTAAGCTCACCAATAACTATCTCACACATATGCAAGTTGTAGTGAAGGTGATAGTTATGCTCATCGAGTTGACCAAGCAGCATCTCACACATCTTAAGGATGCCTCAATGAGAAGAAACAGTTAACTTTTCCTCATCCTGTAAAGCTTTAACATGGTCAAGAGCATCTGCAACTTCACATGAGTACCTACTCATGAGTTTACTCATGGAAATACTCACATGAGTACCTACCTACTTATGAGTCCAAGTCACTCATGGGAAAATACTCGTGCAAGTGCAAGTATGGATTCTGGAAAAAGAAATACTTGTGAGTATTTGAGAATATTGCTTAAACATCAATTTTGGCAGTGTAAAAAGCTACTATCATATATTTCTTATTAAAATAAGGATTTTATATACCCTATGCTTTCTTAACATACTTATTTTATGTAGCAATGAGTGATCTTGGGCAAGTTACTTGCAAGTTTACTTGTGGGAATACTCATGTGAGTATGTACTTGTGAGTCCAAGTACTCATAGAAAAAAATCTTTGAGAGTGCAAGTATGGCTTTCTGAGGTCCAAGTACTTGCAGCTGCGAGTGCAAGTAACTCACGAGTGCACTCACACTCAGCCTTATATTTGATTGGTGGCTCAATACACAGAGCAGGGGCAACAGGTGTCTCGTAGCTAGAGTCAGACTCTTCAGCATCCTCTGTGTCCTGCTTACTATCCTCTACCAAAACACCAGTGTACTTATAGTTGGCAAGGAGAAGCATAAATTGAAGAAAGTGGTTGTTCAGCTGAAAAGCAAATTAGAAAAAGAAGAAGAAAAAATGAGAAGGGAACATATATTGAAGTTGGCTTGGGACTTGCCAATGAGCCAGGCATTGCAGGTGGGTGGATAATAATCAAGCTTGTATGCAGTGACCGAAAGGGACAATACTTTTCATTCCTCCACTGGTTCTCCTGGAATGACCAGATTCAAGAGGAATAGACCGGAATCCACAGGAATGGACTCAATTCTGCAGAAATCCTAACCAGAATCCACAGGAATGACCAAGATTCCAGATAGGACTTCAACTTGGTGGACTTAGACAAAACTCAGAGAAAAATATCACTTAAAGATTTTGCATCCCTCAGTAATTGAACCCAGAGCCCCGGAAGAAATCCAGTAGCTGATATCCCAGACCATTTAACTATTTTTTCTAACCTGCCAAAAACATCGGACTACATACCCTATCTATCTATAATATATTTGTAGATTGTGTAATCAATTCTAAGAGATTCAGGGTCAATGGGGTACCATCAGATTCAGAATTTTAAGGAGATTACAAATATGTATATGTCATCTCACTTGGGTAACTGAAATCACCTTATTTGGTCTGTTTTGGGGGCTGTGAGAACTTTTTACCAAAAAAACAGTAGCTGTAGAGCATGCTTCCAGAATCACAAATATATCAAAATCATGTGACTAGCTGCTTTTGTCATCGAGAAAAATGCAAAAAACTTGCCCAAAGCCAGTAGTTTTGAAAATTGCACTTGCCAAATATGGAATATCTTGATTAGAAATAGGTCCCACCATTTCATTTTGATGTTATTTTATGTAATAGTGTGATATTTTCACGTTGATGCTAAAAATAACCATATTTCCTTTTGTTGAAAATAACCAGATTCTGGTGGCCATTCCGTTCTGACTGTTCCTGTTGGGTATTCCAGTTGCAGCTCATTCTGGTCTGCATTTAGCTGGAATGACCAGATTCTGCCAGATTTCAGTAGGAATCAGTGGAGGATAATAAAGACCCTGAAAGGGAGGTTGCAAATGCACAAAAAGTGTTGCAGTCCAAAATATCATCAGGAAAATGCTTGTGATGCTTCAAGAGGGGTTTGTGGATAGTATCAAGAGTGGCCTTGATTTCCTGAACCAGAGGATAGGTGTTGGAGGCACAACAAAAGATAAAAATGGTGGTGGTCTGCTTGATGAAAGTATGAATAAGTGCAAAGTAATCAGCAGAAGTCGAGGTCATGGTTGGGAAATGAAAGAAGGAAGTGAGGGAATGAAAAGTTCAACTTTTCAAAGTTAAAAGGGCAGAAAGCACATAAACAGTCAGGAGCGACCAAACACCAAAGAATGTAAAAGAAAAGAAAAGAAAAGAAAAATCTGAAAACAATGCACAGGAGAGCGATCATAAAAGCCTGAGCTTAACAATTTCCTAGGGGGAAGAAGCAGTGCTAGAGATGAAGCATAGGCTCAAAATAGATTCATGTTCAAAGATGAGCGCTTGTGCCATGCAACTTACCCAATTGGGAAGTACACATCAAAAGCATCAGGCTGGCATTTTCACATCCAATACTGGCTGACCTGGCACTTTGTAGGATACTATCAGTATGTGCAGGCTGAGCCAGAGCTAGCAGTTTTATTCTAGTGTATGTGCTAGACCTATAAATTAACTTGTCCTAGCAATATGGTGGGAATTGCTATCACTGTAATAAAGCACTGCACAATCATACAATTTAAAATACAGTCAAAATAAAGTACAGGTACATATCACAATTGTATCTTAAGCATATCTCTACATAAAAAATAAAGCTCCACCTTTTTATGGTCATATATAGGCATAAATAAGCATTTCTCAATTGCTCTTTTTTGGAAGCATCCTGGAGTCATGACTGTCATGTACAAGATGCAAGCATTTTTTGTGCGATGGACTGCTATTTGTGATGTTTTCTGAGTCATTAAAAATATTATAAAGTAGCAAAATCTTTTACCACAATATTTACTTGTAAAGCATGGATATTAAAATCCCTGGTAAAATACAAGTATTACTAATTGGTAAAATCTTTTACTACAGTGTTGACTAGGCAAATATAGTAGTAAAATATGGCTGTAAAAATCATTTATAAAATATACAGAAATGTTATTAAAAACAAACTTTATATTAGTAAAACATGGCTATAAACTCATTGATAAAATAAATGTGAATATTATTAGTAAAACCTTTACCATCTATGTATACTGGATAAATATAGTAGTAAAATATGGCTGTAGAATACATTGATAATATATATATAAATGTGTTATGTGTCATTGTCCTTCTTATCTTTTAATCTCTATATGGAATGCTTTAAGGGTTGTGTCAAGGTGGCAACTGACATGTATTTATTTTTTTGTGTGGGCTTTGTTTGTAACAGACTATGTCCTCAGTAATTGGTGAGTTTTTCAAGAAGCAATGAACTCTAGACCCAAGTCACATTGAAAGGTGCCATCACTTTATAACACTAATTCTATATACTGCATATATGTAAGCATATACAAAAAAAAATATAAAGTATGTTTTTAATAACATTTTTGTATATTTTATAAATGATTTTTACAGCCATATTTTACTACTATATTTGACTAGTCAACACTATAGTAAAAGATTTTACCAATTAGTAATACTTGTATTTTACCAGGGATTTTAATACTCATGCTTTACACATATTTTATCAATGTATTTTACAGCCATATTTCACTACTATATTTATCCAGTATATATAGATGGTAAAGGTTTTACTAATAATATTCAAATATATTTTATCAATGATTTCTATACCCATGTTTTACTAATATAAAGTATGTTTTCAATAACATTTCTGTATATTTTATAAATGATTTTTGCAGCCATATTTTACTACTACATTTGACTAGTCACCACTGTAGTAAAAGATTTTACCAATTAGTAATACTTATATTTTACCATTGATTTTAATATCCATGCTTTACAAGTAAATATTGTGGTAAAAGATTTTGCTACTTTACAAATAGTGCATTTGTTATAATCCATACTTTTTTTCTATACTGTACAGTCTATGCACATCCATTTCTATAATTTCAGCTATTATTTGCTCAAATAACCTTCCACATTATTCACTTCACTTCTATCTGTTTTATCTACATTTGTTTCACTGATATTGTTTCACTTCCATCCATCTTTAATATGTTTGTACAGCCTTGTGCAGTCAAGGTAGTGTTTGAAAGTCCGTTTGACCCCAGAGCCCAAGACTGAGATTGAGACCAGTCTTTTGTGGTTAACAGACCAGAAAAGACTGCGCAAGAGACTAAGACCAGTCTTAGTTGGTCCAGACTAGTTAAAGACTGCAAAAGACCGAAAATTAAAACACCAGTTAAGACTGGCATAGACCGCACCTTTTGTGTTAATAAATATTATTACCTAACATATAACCTTGAAATCAAGCATTAGAACATTAAAAATGGTTAAGAATTGAGTGAAATATGATTTAAGTCTGCCAAGTCTACCATTTCAGCCGATATTTTACAGTTTTGGCCATAACTTTGTCAGATTTCAACCGTTTTTTACATTCTCATGGCTGTTTTGACAGGGTTTATGAGGTGCACAAAACTAGCAGTTCAGACCGGTCCACCAAAGACCAGTCTTTTATTCTCAAAAGTCAAAAGACCGGACCACTGGTCCGGTCTTTTGCAGTCTTGGTCTGGTCTTTTTCTGGTCTTTTTCTGGTCTTGAGACCGGACTTCCAAACACTAAGTCAAGGTGTATTCTTGATTTATTGTTTGCTATATAAACTTCAAGTAGTACCAGAGATGTTCTTTAGCTAGTTCTTGAATGCTTCTCTTGACCTCTCTAAGTGTTTGTGCATACTTTGAACAACTTCAAAACTCAAATTACATTCTTAAAACTATAACTTAGGCATCATTTATCTTTACAGACTTATTGTTACTTGCTAGTTATAACAAAATAGAGCTCTTCATAAGTTAACTTGCACTTGTACTCACACAAGTTTGTTTCTAGGAGTAACTTGCACTCATAAGTCAAGTACTCACAAGTTGCAAGTTAACCTGCAAGTTGCAAGTACCTGCAGGTATCTACAGATACTCACAAGTAAGGAGTGCTTTTGTGTCTCCCACAGATTCCTAGTGGAATCAAGCAGATTCCTAGTGGAATCAAGCAGATTCCACATGGATTCCAGGTGATTCCAGTGGAATGTGTTTGGCAAAGGGACCAGCCAAAACACTGGATATTAGTCCAGTAAAATAGGTACAGAATTGGCCCAGAATCCAGCATGGGCAGCAGAATTTGCTAGAACAGAATGGAAAATGGAATTCAGTCACCTTTAGTGCTTGAAAGTCTGGTTAGGTGCAGTTTTTGGGTCTCTGGAGCCTCTAACCGAGACCGAGACTGGTTAGCTGCAGTTATATAACTGCAAAAAACCACCCATAACCATGCAAGACCAATTATGAGCAGTTATGAGCAGTTTTTGTAGGTTATATAACCAGTCAAGACTGGTTATGGTTGGGACTGGTTTGTAACTGGTCCCAACCAGTCCTAACTGCTCCTAAGAGGTATGTAGTGACCACATAGCTTATAGGCAGGCACTTCACAATGTCATATTTTAACAAGAAAGGTACTATGACAGCATATCAAAATTATTGTACACCCAACCAGCGCACAACCCTCAAACAACCCTTACCCAATGAATATTGCAAGGTGCCCCCTGCGCAGAATGACAATTCTCCAGCACACACAGCGGGCACCGATAATGTTCTTGTAAGCAACAGAGGAGATTTCGCTCTTTGCCAGTGAGTTCTTGGTCAGAGGAAGCGACATGCTTCATGTTCTCGACCATTTCTTCATAACAGCTGATCTTGATGAGTAGCATGAATCTAAAAGACACTGTGACAGGACATTTACGCTGTGACCATGTTCAGCCATGATCAGTCACGGCACCTAGATAGGCTCTCGCATAGATAGAGAATACATCTTTTCCTTTGCTCATGTCTATGACATCGTGTCTACGCGCACCGACTTGCCATCTCCATCTGGTGACAACAGAGGAATTTCATACCATTTGTCCTCCTGCAGCCAATTTATTGCCTGCTCAGAGCCGTCTGCAGAAGTTTCTCTGATCCCATCTGACTGCTGTTCTGATCGGAAAAATTTTCACTTCATATAATTTTGGCCAACAGATGCGCCCTCCCACCACGCAACACTTGTGGTTTGTTCTTACGAGGCGGACCCCCACCATTTCCCACACCCAACGCTTCTCTGAGCCGCATACCACGTCCCACACAAAATCTTCCAGTCCACACACCTCCACCTCCTGCACTACCTACACAATCCATTCCGCAACCAACCCATGAAATCATCTACATGTCAGACACCAGCAGTCTCAGCACCTTCTGGGGTGATGGCGAGAGGGAAGGCGAGAACCCCCACGACTTTCCTAAACAGTGTTGAGCGACACTTTCTGGTGTGTCCCACCATCAACGAAGCTGCCAAAGTCTGCTTGTTTGAACTGTGGCTGAAAGCCGGAAGTGCAGCTGAGCTGTGGTTTAGCAAGCTCAAGCCTGAGGACAAGGATAACTGGGAACACCTCAGTGCGGCATTCAATTTACGATGGCCTGCAAGAATACTCACTGTGATGACCACCGAGGAGAAGCACGCGCTTCTCATGGCAACAGTGATCTCTGAGGACAGCCTTGGGAAGCGAGTCAAGGTTGGAGGGGTGGAAGAGTTCTCTCACATCATCTGGGCTGACAAAATAGGATGCCTTGTGAAGGCAATCAAAGATGAGAACGGCCTCCTCATTCCAGTCGTGCGCTGTGACATGCCGCGTGTTCTCAAGTTGCTCGTAGGGACACAACACACCATCTGGCCAATGTTCTGCACTGCTGTACATGCTGTCTCTGTCACAGAGCTCCTGGAGCATCTAGAGGTCGAGCATGAGCAACGCGCCATCCAAGAGCAGGTTGCATGCCTCCAGGCACTTCAGCAATGCCACACACACCATCCATGAGACCCTCAAGGCCACATCAATTATTGCTGCTGCACCCATCCTGGCACTCCGTTTCAACATAGTCGGCCAGCATCAGCTCCATCCGCAGGTCCGCATCCACCATTCTGTCCTGATAATGAGTGCCTAGTGGACATCACATGCCTCGCGCTGTCTATCCATCCTGCTACGGCTGCAGGTAGAGCCCTCTACCAGGCGCAGATCACGGAATGGCACCGCATCAGTGCTGGCAAGGGGCCCAGTGAAATGCATCCCTTTCCACTGAGCCCCGGTATGGCACTGGTGGCTAGCGGCAAGTGCTGGACCTGCAGAAAGGTTGGCCACATGAACACAGCCTGCACTGGCGAGCGCGTCCCGGAGTTGGAACACAAGTGGCGTTCAATTGCAGCTAGCATCAAGCGACAGGCAATACAGTCAGCTCCCATCGCTATCAACCTTGTCGGTGAAGCCGACGACGCACTGTGGCCTGACCAGGCTGAATACGATGCAGCGATCATCTCCAATTACATTGCTTCGTGCCAGGGAAATGGGCAAGAGCCATTGACGTAGAGCTGCATGCTCCATCGATGGCCCAGTCACAGGATGGCAAGGGAATGAAGGTCCTCGAGTCGAGCATGGGGTGACTTGAGGACAAGCCTGTCGAACCCAGTGCAGAAGGAATGGACACATACTCTAGTAGCGAATTGTGTACATTCCCCGCAATGACGATATCATTTTGGATTTGTACTGTGTTGGGGGGCTTGAGAGAGAGGAATCTGTGCCATTCGTGCACAGTGTGAGCTTGTTGGGGCCCAGGGGCAAAGTTGTGCAGATACGCAGTGTGTTTGACGATGGGGCAATGGTGAACCTGATCGATGCAGAGATGTATGAGTTGGTGAAGACGAGACTGGCAGGTCTGAACGGGTCACAGAAGGTCCTCCAGATGGCTGATGGGTGGCTTGTCCATTTATTGGGCACTTGGGAAGGTGACGTACAACTGGGCGAAGTGTGCAGGAAGGGAACATTCGAGGTCCTGAATAGCGGTGGTGTGTGGTCGCTCCTCTTTGGCAAACCTTTGCTTCGCAAATTTGATGCAGTACACAAGTACAGATCAGACACCATCACTATACCAGCTGCAATGGACAGCATGCAGCCAGTTATCCTGAAGAATTGCTATCTTGATGCCAAGACGGTGGCCTCGGATGATCCATTGGTCAGTTTCACGACCGACTTTAAACAGTGCAGAAACTCTGGGGGGAACAGCCCATCCCCCTCGAGGCAAGTCCCACAAATCATTCCTGCACTGAGTTTATCAGATAATGTGCCAATAGTCAAGCCAATATCATGGCCACTTACATCTACAGGTGCCGAGCGCATCTCGAAAGAGGAGAGAATTGCCTGGCGGCACTCACAGGACCTGCCCGACAAGAAGTCGAGAAGTGAGAGGAGGTTCCAGAGATGGATAGGGGCACAGAAGGTGGAAAAGATGGAGAGGAAGGGTGGAGAACTGGCTGCTAAGTGTGAACCTTTGCATACAAACACTGAGGGGGACTTGCAATTTCCCTTGAGGGAAGTCCCACATGAAACAACACCCGCGAAGTCCGAGTGGAGTGCTGACACACTTCCTCATTCTACAGACACTCTACCTGGCGATCTGGCAGGGAACTGGAGCTCAGTATGAACAGTCGATGAAGCAGCGGGTCCTAGTGATGACCATCCTGGCGTGGAACAGCCAATCCCATTGAAGGTGTTTGCAGAGCCAGTCCTGACAAGAAAAACGGCACCCTTTCTACCTGCGCGGGTAGCAACAGTGCTGTCTGAGATCAAAATTGGCAAAGATCTCAGCGCCCATGAAAGACGGAGAGTAACAGCCCTCATCGAGGAGTTCGCGGACTGTTTTGCATTGTCGATGAGCGAGGTTTTGGCTGTCGAAGGGGCTGAGCACAAACTCAACATCCCCGAGGGCTCAACATTTCGCACCAAAGTCAATCAGAGGCCACTCAGCATGCCCCAGCATGAGTACTTCAATGGAGTGATTGACAAGATGCTGGCAGCTGACATTATCGAGCCGATCAGCTACCGCGATGTCAAATGTTGTGGTGCAACCACCCTCGCAAAGAAGGCGCATGAAGGTGGTGGCCTCACCCTCAATGAACTCCAACACTGTGTCAACAATGAATGCACAGCGGCTGGATTCCCAGCCACATTCCAGGACCTTCCACCACGCCCAAACGCACATGACCAGGATGCGGATGCACTCACTGCCACGAAATGGCGTGTGTGCCAGGACTTCACGGACCTAAATCGCGTCACCCAAGTCCCAGCTCTGCCTCAGGGAGACATTCACGCCAAACAGCAGCGGCTTAGCAGACACCGCTGGTTGAATGTATTCGACTCTGTGAGCGGATTCTATGCCTACGAGATCCCAAAGGACGACTGTCCATATGTATGCTTCTACGTCGAGGACCATGGGTACTTCACATATAAGCGGATGCCATTTGGACTAACAGGTGCCCCCTCCACGTTTGGCGAGATGACAGCGCGGGCGCTCAGCGACCTTGTGGGCATCCTCTTCGAGCTGTTTGTGGACAATGGTGGAATGGCTGGTGATGAGTTTGAGCCGCTGCTTGCAAACCTGCAGACATTGTTGGAAAGTGTTCAGGAGAAGGGGTTGTCACTATCAGCCTCTAAGTCTCAGTTCTTTGTGACTGAGGCAGTATTTGCTGGCGCACGCATTGGCCCTGAGGGTATTCATCTAGACCTATCCAAGCTGACAGTGGTGGTGGACTGGAAACGGCCAACAGACCTCCAAAATCTTGGCGCGTTTACGGGCATGACGGGCTACTTCCGTCCTTTGATCAAAGGGTACGCAGCAATTGCACGTCCACTGATGGACTTTGCAAAGGGCCTGGAGCTGCCGAAAGGACATGGGAAGGGCGCATATAGATAGTGCTTGGAAGTTAGGTTAGTTAACTGCAAAATAACTGAGACCTAACCGGACCTCTAACTGCAAATAACCGGACTGCAGTTAGTGGTTAGTGGTTTCTGAGGATTGACTAACCGGTTATTTTGCAGTTATAGGACCGGTTAGTAACCGGTTATAACCGGTTATTACTGATTATTTTTAGCCCTCATTTTTCCCGTTAAAACAAGCCCTAAATCATAATTTTAGGTCAAAAACTGACTGAGTTACAGTTGAAACCATAAAATATCAGTCAAAAGAGTAGATAGCATGTAATAAAATCATAACTCAGTCATTTCTTTACCGAATTTAATGTTCCCAGGGTCAATTTGAAGCTTAAATGAAGGACAATAAATTGTACTAAGTCATAAATGTGCAGTTACTAGCGGTTATAACCGGTTTTTAATATTTTCGGTCCTAACCAGTTACTAACTGCAACTAACCAGTTTTTTGCAGTTTTTTGCGGTTAGGTTAGGTTATTTTGGGTCTGGGAACAAAGGCTAACCGGTCTCGGTCTCGGTTAGAGCCTCTGGGTACCCAAAAACCGGACCTAACCGGACTTTCAAGCACTACATATAGATGCGCGATGAAGGTGCACTCGCTTGTTGACCTATGGAAGACTGAGCACACACACACATTTCTCAGGCTGAAGATTGCACTCACCCAAGAGCCTGTCTTGAAGGGCCCCAAATATGATGTACCACTGACGGCTGCAAATTCAGGTTTGCGGGTATGCTAACCCAATGCCACTCAATGATCCTGCCCAATGGAAAGGAGGTGTCTCGACTGCACCCAGTGGCCTTCGCATCAAAGCGCACATCATCTATCGAAGAACACTACCAGCCGTATATTCTAGAATTTGCCGCACTGAAATACAGCCTCGAAAAGTTCTCAGACATGCTTTGGAGTTACCCCGTTGAGCTGGAAATGGACTGTCAAGCACTGCAGGACCAGCTGCTCAGCACCAAGTTGAACTCGACGCATGCAAGGTGGTGAGACGGCGTGCTTGGGTACCATATTGTGGATGTGCGTCACCGACCGGGCTGCCTGAACCCAGTCGCGGATGGCCTCAGTCACCAATTTGTCAATCAGGAGTTGGTGAAGGGGGATGGGCATGAGTGGATGGTTAGCGAGGATTGGGAGGTTCGAGTTGGGCTTGCGCACAATATTTTCCATGTCAGGGAAGCGGCAGATGCAATGGTAGTGGTGGGAAATGGATTGCGGGCAAGGTTTGCGAAAGAGAAGCTGTTCGTGGGAATAATTGAAGCTCTGCTAGACCTCGACCATGGAATGAGCTTGAGGGAGAAAAGGTGAGCAAGGCATAGGGCAGAAGGATACATGATTGAGGGAGGGAAATTGTGGAAGCTGGGGCAGGGGAAGGATATCCGATCAAGGGCCAGGGTTGAGTGCATCACACAGGCGGAGGCAAAAGCTCTGGCATGGGAAGTCCATTGGGATGGAGGGCACTTCCACTGTGATAACGTCAAGGTGGCGCTGATGGACAAGGTGTGCAGCCCGGGTCTCGAACGATCTATAACCCAAGCAATTTTAGGGTGCGGAAGGTGCAAAGGGTTCGGACCTACTCACCTCCACTTGCTGCTGGAACCCATCACCCATCGACACCCATTCAAACTGCTAGTCACCGACACACTGACGATGCTGAGAGGGAAAGGAGGCTTTGCAAAAATCAGCCTAACGATGGATGTATACTCGCAGCACCTGTGGGGAACACCTCTGAAATCAGCGCCCACGGGGAAATCCTCATGTAAATCCTACGCTTCAATATGCGACACGTTCATACCTGCGGAAACCCTAATGGCAGACGGTGGGCCGGAGTTCAACAACAACAAGGTGAAGGAATTGTGCGAGGCGCAGGGCACAAAGTTGCATATAGTGCCAGCATACTCGCCGTGGATCAATGGGCTGATCGAAGGGATGAACACAGTGCTGCTGGGGAGGCTGAAGTGGATGTGCGCACCAGATCTGGGTGAAGAAGAGTATGAGAAGATGGTGGATCTTCCAAGCAACTGGCCACTATACCTGGAGGCTGCAATCCGTGCAATGAACAACCAAATACTGCCACACCTAAAATTCTCGCCCAAAGAACTCCTCTTGAGCTTGGTGGTCAACACCGCACCCACCCCAGCTGCAGTCACAGGCACCGCAGTGACACCAGAGGACACAACTCTGCAAATGGTGTATGCCAATCAGCAGCGACTCGATGGATACATGCAGATCATGGAACACGCTTACCTTCGGAAGGAGGCATTCGACAAACATGTGAATGCGTGGGCTCCTCGAGAGGTTATTTTTTGGGCGGGCCAAGTGGTCGGCACCACGGCGCATGGTCAGCCGCTCATGCAACTCATATACTGTACCATTTCGACCAAGTGTTCACATCACGTGTCACACCGGGAAAAAAAGACCTTTTTTTTATTCGCCTTAAATCAAAAGAAAAATTATTGGCCTCCTCGGGGAGGCAAAATTCCCAAAATCGTGAACACTTGGTCGAAATAGTACAGTAAACTTGAGTCCCTCGAGGGCCTGGCAATTGGTGGGCGGTTCAGCTCTAGGCGGTTGCATCGATTCATACCGAGAGATGGAACGAGCCTCGGTGCTGCTCAGAAAGCAGTGAAAGAGGCGATGGGAATAGCAGAGGACAAGGAGGACAGGGCCATACTCGAGGAGGTGGACAACAACAGTGTGGTCGAGCTAGATGACGATGACGTGGTGGAGGATGTGGGTGAAGGGGAAAGCATGGAAGAAGAGTCAGACAATGACAGCAGCAGTGACAGTGACAGCATGGAAGAGCCGGAAAAAGAAGCAAAAGAAGCACGAGAAGACGCGGTGGCCGCGGTGGCTGAGAAATCCTCGGAAGACAAAAACGGGCCCGCAAAAATTCCCAGGAGGAGCAAGCGGTTGTGGAGAAAGCTGGTCGCAAAATTGAAGGGGAAGGGGAGTGGTGAAGGAAAGGGAGGGCCATCTTGAGTGTGATGTGGACGTCACTTCTTGGGAGCGGGGCACATGTGACAGGACATTTACGCCGTGACCGCATTCAGCTGCGATCAGTCACGGCGCCTAGATAGGCTCTCACGTAGATAGAGAATACATCTTTTCCTTTACTCATGTCTACAATACGTGCACTGACTCGCCATCTCCAACACAAAACTGAATAAGACAGAAGCTGAATAAACGAGAAATGGAAGATCAGAGAGGAAAAGGTACCGGAACAAGACAATTGAATACCTAGGCAGATGCACTTTGAAAAGGGCATCTCTAGTATGCAGCTGCTTTGCAGTATCTGTCACGAAGGCTCGGAGAGTTGGGAGTAAAGGCACAAGGGCAAGTTGGATGGGTTGCAGAGTGCAAATCTGCAATGTGTCGAGGACCGATCTCACTGATGCAAGAAGTGATGAAGAAGCCACGATAGTTCTGAGGTGGTGTCCTGGAAGGCAGTATGACTTGGAGAACAAGAAGAGGTGGATGAAGGGTGCTCTGCCAGGGACGTTGAGCTGCTGATGAAAAGAGACCATGAGGCAGTTCACCTGTCATGATGAAATCACAATAGATCTTGTCAATGATGAGCGTGATATTCTTCTCATGTGCAAGGCCTGTGAATGAGGCAATTAATGCTGGAGAATATGTGGCTTCTGTCAGGTTATTTGGAGTGACCAGCATATGCACGCAGTATACTGGACAAGATAAACAAGATTAGTTAGATTGGTGATAAATAGAACAAAGAAGGAAGAACATACGGAGGAGCAATCATTGTTAAGACTCCATGAGAAACCCTGAATCCCAGTGCAGCAGACATTGTAGACAGGAAAGAGGAATAGACCAGAACGAGGATTGGAGGAAAAGATAAAGGGGAAGACCAAGAAGTTGTGTTGAGAAATGAACCAGTGGCAGTCAACACCCCGCACACTGAACCCACTACTTTTTCTTCGGATCATGGACACTGAACACCAGCATATCCTCATCCTCCAAATTTGATGCTGTGATCAACTTCTTGTTCATCAGCATCTTACCCAACCACAATGACCAGATACGTGATGCAGGCACCATACTCTGCATGTGCTGCAGGATGCAGTTGCACAGCGTTGACACCAGGAGGTTCAGTGGCAGGTCAGGGATCATCACGATCTGGCCCTGCAGCTTCCATTCCAGCTTCGAGGGATCGCTCAGCATCTGCACTTGCGGCGATGTCGGATGCTGCCATTTCTTCACAATGGCTGATCTTGGTGAGGTAGACAGAGTCATCGTGGGATTCAGGCCAGAAACCGATGTGGTGATGCCATATCTGACAAGTTGCCAGCTGTGTGGCATCTCAATGTTGATCAATGCTGCCAGCTGCCAGCTTGTGCAATGATGCGTTGTTGATGTCGAAGTTGGGTGGGGATCAGACGCTGTTGAGGATGGCCATCATGCAGATGGATGTCTGGATTTTGTGTGAAGAACTAGGTAGTGAGCGAGAATAGATTAGATGAATGTCATTAACAAGAAAGGTACTACGACAGCATATCAAAATTATTCCAGCCCTTTTCCCACTCAGACAAATTAATGTCATCAACCAGCATCTCCTCGAAGTCAAAAAGGCTGACCTCCTCAACCTGTGCAGCATTCCAAGTGGCAGCATTGTAAAGCTCAGGTCCTCCTGCTGACTTCATAATCATGAGTTCTTCGAAAACTACTGGACCTAAGGATGCTCAGTGGTCAGTAGCAACTTGCTTGGTACCCGAGAATAGCCATTCACATGGTACAGATGATGCTTGCAATGGAAGAACATCAAGTGCAATATGCCCAAGTGTCGGATACAGTTCAGCATGGTTCTAGAGCAATTTTAATAAGTGAAGAACAATGTTTACACATATAAATTGCTTACCTGCCACCATTCAACGATATCTGTGTCTCTTTTCACCTCCCGTTGCATTGTTCCAAGATAACAGTGCAGCCCAGATGCCCAGCCTTCCTCAGCATTGTTGGAGAGGAGAGATTCTCAGTGCTTGTCAAAATCTGACAAAGCAGGAGCTTCGGCGGATGTAGGATCCTCGACAGCAGCCATGCTGAGTGTAGTAATAGAAGGATGAGTTCTGTAATATTGAGCCATCTATTTTATTTGTAGTTAGCGCAGTAATCTCACGTACTGAGAACAATGACACTCACAGTATTCTCAATGATCTGCTTGGCTTCATCTTGCCAATCCTTTGCATCAGCATTCCCTGCTGCAATTTCAGCTGCTTGCTCCTCTGGACCACCCCAGGCAAGTTTGATGTAAGCAAGTTTGTAGTACAGATGAAGGACTATAAGAGTTTCTTTAATAAACACAATCACTCGAGCAATCAGTGCAAATGAAACTCTTACCGAGGGCTAATACGAAACTGGGCTTTTCATAAGCCGTGAATAATATTTTCGCAGCTTTTGGAGGCCATCAGAGAGAGCGTCCTTGTAGAGGACATATTTGGAGTCATTGTGCTTCTTCTCCCATGCTGATTGCAGCTCTTCTCAAGCAGGGAGTGCACGCCAGAGGGTTGGTTGCTTTTCTGCAGAGAAGTACTGTTGAATTCAGTTAGAATCCTAATGGTCGAATTAACCTTTGTACTTGAATGACAAATGAATGACTTACCCCGAGTATATCACGTGCATCAATCACTCGATGCCAATCTGGTTCAGACATCTTGAACCACCTGTAGCAGCTAGGGTCATGTATGATACCTAGGCTGTGGCCTAAAATACATTATACATAGATGACAGGTTTGCGCCACTTAGACCGTTGCCTAAGACCATGTAACACACTGTATATACATGCTGAATGAGCCAGGGCAGGTTTGCTCACCTTGCAGGGGGCAGGTAATAGTAAATACACATCAACAATGTATAGATTTGATGGGCGGGCACAAAACATGGTGCTGCACGTCGTTGGGGGTGCATTTGAGCATGGGAAAAATTCTGTTGGGGTCTATATATATTATTTGATTTATTCTAGGTGTTGCCGCAGGTTGAGGAGGGTGGGAATGGATGGATTGGCGTGCCTGGCTTTGGATGACAGTCCCATTTGGGGTGGGGCTAATGGTAAACAGCTGTCAACAATGCAGCAAATAATGTCCGAGGTTGTATTTTGGGTGTTGCTCATCGTCGCGGGCGCTTCTGGGCACGGGAAAAATACCATTGAAAACGCACGGAAGAGCTAGTGGCAGCAGCGGCCTTGGGACCAGTCGGAATATCACCTTTGAGGGCATGCGGCTGAATGCTCAAGTGCAATGCGCAGACTGCAACAGCCTTCTCACTCAGCTTGTAGGGTTTGTGAGTATCCTGGACTCAACAAAGATGTTGGCGACATGGGTAACAGCCTGAGCAGCACCAGGGTTACTAGCGACAGTACTAGTGTGCGAGGACCATTTGGACTAAAGAAAAACGAAGTTAGAAAAGAAACAAAGAGGGAGAAGAAAAGCGCACCATAAGATACGTGGTTTCCTCAAGAGGTTGGGCATAGTTGGCCAGCGTCGCACCGGGCGCGCCACGGATAACATCGAGAAGTTTAACCTTCTGCATGATATCCAGGTAGCTAGGAAGGTTGCACTGACGGTCAACAGAAGCCATTGGAAGGAAGAGGAGAAGAGAGATGCAGAAAAGTAGAAGAAGAAACTACTGGAGAACAAGAGCGAAACAGCTAGCCTCTTTATACCAAAGCTAGCTGCTGTTTTCAGATGACATGAGGCAATAGAGATAACGCCCTAGCTCAAGAAACAGTCTCAGAAGGGAAAACTCGAACCAATCACATTGAAATGCGCCTAGAGTATAGATTAATTGCAAATATCTACTCTAAAAGGCGTAGGAGGTCGGTTAGGAAGACATCGCGGCATTTGTGGTTGGAATTGAAAAGAATAGGGTCGCATTCAAAAGGAGTAACCTGTCGCGCAGAGCGTATGGTCGATGCCTCAGCCACACCCTGTAAATGAGAAAAACGAGGCATGATTAGCAAAAACAGCTAGTACTCAAAAAAACTGAGTTCATACCTCGGCATAAAAAATCCGCGATCTCATCCTTGGATAAGCCTAGAAGGTGTACATAACGATGCACCAAAAAGCAGTGAAGCTTGTTGAATAAAGCAGCATTAGCTAGCTGGCGAGCGACGTTCTGCAAGTGGACTAGTTGCTTCAAGAGATCAAGAAAGCGAGCATCAGAGTCGGGAGTCAGATGGAGAATGAGGATAGGCTCCTGAAAGAAAATGGGGTAGCGAGAATCAGAAAGGGATTCAAACAATGAGGCGTACGCAAAGGAGGCCTGCATGAAAGACCTCGTGTGCGAAGTCATTAATGTTGAGTGGACTTTGTTCCAAGGTATACTCGGAAAAATACAAAGCACCTGCCAAAGCATCGAGGGAAGTGGTAGGAATGGGTCGGAAGGTTGCAGGAGAAGACATTGCTGGATATTCAAAGACTGCTGCTCAAAAACGCGTTCAAATCTGAGTTAAATAACCAGAAGCACGGAGCGCCTTTGCCAAATAAGGAAATAGCTAGCGCCTGCCCAAAGGGATCAAAAAAGGGTCGCATGATGGCAGTGCAAGCCAAAAATGGCAACTAGCTTGATTGACGATCAACAGAAACACATAACTCCGGCGCGATAATCAGGAGGCGCATGAACAAAAGACAAAGTCTTTAGGCACGAGGCATGGTGAAATTGCAAAAAGCAAGGCCTCAAGGCAAAAATGCACATGTTATAATATAGCTAGCTAAATGAAATTCGGCTAGTTGTAAGATTAATTACATGGCATTTAAGAGAGATTCAGCCTAAAAAGCGAATTGAGAAAAAGCTAGGAGAGAGGAGAGGGAAAATGACGAACTTAACGGCTGTTTCAACGTTGACTGAAGCCTTACAAAGGTGGAATAAGGTCATGGATGATCAACTGAGATGATAAGATACGCGATCTCCGGGAAAACAAAAAGCAAGAAGCTCTTGTTCGGACTCCGCAATCGACGATAATATGAAATATACATCGGGACATGCGGCGACATATTCCGGAGAAAGGTGAAGGGCACACTAGGCAATAAAGTTAGACAAGGAGCGACAAAGTGTACAGCTAGGAAGCAAGAACGTACAGCGTCAGCAGCTAGCTGCCTAATAACGTCCAAACCAACAGAATGGGAAGCACCAGGGCATAAATAGTCTGCATCAAATTGCAGAGTCGTGTCCTTGAGGCGTGCTAAAGTCGTGCCAATCAAGGAACGAGGAGGGATCGTCGTAGGATGATCAGAGTCAGCTGAGATAGTGGCCATGAGGGAAGGAACAAGAAATAGTTCGAGAAAAGCACAACTAGTGGTACCCTTTTATAAGCGAGATAAATCGGACCACACCCAGAATGCAACTGGGACAGTTGATTTCTTGTGGGGGGAGATAGGAATAGCTAGTCGCATTCCTAGCGATACTCCGGACTTACAAAGACAGAAAAAGCGAACTAGCTGACTACCAAGCAGCAAGTAAGCAGCTAGGACTTAGACATAAACTAGGTCTTAGTAAAAACAAGACATAGATGGACTTAGAAAGAAAGCTAGTCTACTATAGAGACAATCTGGGATTGGGCTTAAAGCTTAGAAACTTAGGTTTTATGCTTAGGGTCGCACCAGAAAGACACAGGACAAGAAAAAAATTATATTTAAAACAAGTAGTGAGACTGTAAAGTCTCACTACTAACAAGAGATATCGAGGGGACGACGATCTAAAAAGATCGCCGCCCCCAAAGCAAAAGTAATCGAAGGGGACGATGATCTAAAAAGACCATCGCCCCCGCAGCATGCAACATCCGAATTTTATATACACGATGTAAAATAAAGGCCCCCGAGGCTGCCCAAGACACCAGCTACAACCCACAGACCAAGAAAAGTAACAGATTTCTATATACATAAAAAGAGGAAGGGAGGGAAAGGTCGGTCGAGTAGAAATCCACTAATTGTCAGTCTGCATGAGAGCATTGTCGAGCTCGTCGAGCTCGTCAGCCTCGCGAGAATCGTCTGGCTCATTGGGATCGCGAGAGCCAGCAAGTGCGTCGTCGTTGAAAAGGTCGTCAGCTGCAATTTGAGTGGCAGCAACCGAGGACAAGGTAGACGGGGCTTGGCGAGAAGAACTGGCGATGGGAGCATCGGCAGACTGGTATGACTTGAAGGTGGTATCGGCAGCGGCATAAGCCAGGGCAGTCGACGCATCGTTGCTCAGGAGTTTGGCAAGAAACCCATTAAGAGTGGTCATGGGCGGAAAGCCAGGCTGGTTGGCCGATTCGTCGAGATAGGAGTCGAGGAGGGAATAGTCGCCGTTCAACAAAGTATCCAAAACATCCATCCCTTCGAAGTGAGGGCCAACGATATGGCCAGGAGGGAAGTTGGTTTTGAGATAGCGGGCGTGTTCCATCAGCTGCGCGAGGGAGAGTGCCGCCTGTCGATTGGCGCGGGCAGAAAGCTGGGCAAAGAGAGTAGCGTCCTGAAGGAACTGGTTGATCTGGGCCACAAGGACTTGAAGCTCTGAAAGGAACATCTTAGAAATAAAATCAGGAAAGAAAAGGGGATAAAATGTACGGTGGTGCGAGGAAGAGACAAGAGGCGAGATAGACGCCATCACTTGGTCGAGCTCCTGAGGGTTGAGCTCGAATGTGCAACGCGACTTGCCACCTCTCTGGCAAGGCCCACAGCGACGACCCCAGCCGATAAATTTACACTCATGAGGCTCTCCGGTAAAGAGATGAGTGGTACAGGCGAGGCAATGACCAGGATTCTGAAAAAGAAAGGTCAGAAATCAAATAGGCGAGGAAACTAGTAGGACAAACGCACCTGCAGATGTTCTTGTATATTGAAAACAATCTGGGAAGGGGAAACAGCATCCTGGTGGGCAGGACCAGGAGCCGACAAGATTTGTTGAGCGATGACTTCGCGAGGCAGGATGGGGGGTTTGCCTTTGGCTTTGGCTTTGCCCTTCGAAATCTTGGGCGCGGGTTCTGGGTCATCCGCAAGCTCATCAATTTGTTCACCATCAGAGTCCGGAGGGGCAACGGCAGAAGCAGTCTTGCGAGCCTTGGACACAGATGGAGCCACCTTAGTGACAGGAGCTAGCAGTTAAAAAGATTAAGAGAGGAATCAAGTAAAGAAACAAAGAACTCACAAGTAGCCCGAGCAGAAGCCTTGCGAGGTTTCGAAGAAGAAGCGATGCCAGGAGGAACCGGTGTCACTTTGGAGGGCAAAGTTCCCTGAGGCGGGGGAGCGGTTTTGAGTTGCAAGTGGGAACAAGTAGAAATGGAAGGGGCTGGGGAAGGAGCGGTTTGAGGATGAATAGTTGGGGCCGGAGGATCTAAACAGAAGTTAGAAAGTGCAAAGGAAGGAAGGTTAGAGACGGGGAACGTACCGACTCTCTGACGCTTTTTAGGGGGACCAGTCTTAATGGGAGGAGGAAGTACCTCAGGCGTGGAATCAGACTCCTTGCTAGCCTCGGCGTCCTCCTCGCTATCCTCGACAGGGGTGCCACGATACTCGTAGGAAGCCAGGAGACGGGTCGACGGGAGAAAATGATTGTCCGGCTAGAAAAACAAAGGGATGAGTGAATGGAAAGTAGGAAGATGCAGGAAGAACTTACATTAAAATCCTCTGGAGACTTGTGAATCAGCCAGGTGTTCCACGTGGGGGGACGACTACCGAGCTCATGAGCAGCCACCGAAAGAGAGGTGGCAAATGCCCGAAGAGCATCGCACTCTAACAAGTCGTTGGGATAACGTGCTAGGTGTTTAGACAGAGGACCGTGGATATTGTTGATAGTATTGAGGATATCAGACGCAGGGGGGTGCCGGCCAGAAGCCCGGTGGGAGCTGAATATCCGGGCAGTAGGTCTGATAAGGTCGCGAATGAGGGCGAAGTGGTCGGGGGAAGTCGAAGCCATGGCGCGAGATGAAAGAAGAGAAGTGGGAGTGAAAAGTTGAACTTGTCGAAGTTAAAAAGGCAGTGGACACGTGAGCAGTCGGGAGGGACCGAACACTGAAGAATGCGAAAGAAAATAAAAGAAAATGGCAGAAAGCGAGCACGGAAGGGCGATCACGAAAGCCTGAGCTTAACAATTCCCTAGAGGGAAGAAGCGGCGCTACAAGATGCAGCATAAGCTAAAAATAGATCTGTGTTTGGAGATGGGCGCTTGTGCCATGCAACTTACCCAATCGGGAAGTACGCATCAAAAAGTCAAAGAGCCAGAGACGCAGAGAGCTAGCAGCCATGCTGCAACTCGCTAGCTGCACCAGAAAACAAAGCGTATAAAACAGAAGGTCAACTAGTAGGAAATAAAGAGCAGACCACTAGTGGTGCTCAAGGGACGAGTCCGGTTGACTGGGGACAGTCAAGATTTTGTGGGGGGGAGATGATAGGGCCGCAAACCGGCCACGCATGAATTTTGCAATATATCATCTTTTACCTATGGAATATTACCGAGACAAAGAGACTATAACGCACCCAAGTTAGTAGTCTGAAGCCTAGCTATGTGACTACTAGCTGTCATATAACCTGCGACAATGGTAATCAGATGTGGTTCAGAGATAGCTGAGTCCGTATGATAAGCTGGGAGACAGTTAAAAGTTAGAAAATAGTGAAACATAGAACGCATAAGTCATAAATGACTAGCGAGGCATAAACACACCATGGGGAATAAATTAAAAAGACTTCTGGATGCATTGGAAATAGTGCGCGGCGAATTCAGTACAATCAATGTATTGCTGAATAGCTAGCTACAAAATACTACAACTAGGAGCACGAGACACAGCTAGTGAAAGCTAGACGCGAATGCGTCGACTACTAGCGAGCGTATCTTGTGACTTACTGAGAAACGCACGGGACGCGGACGTGTTAGTTAGATGCACGCTCTATCCTCTACCTGGGGGGACTACCAAAAGTGGTAATAGGACGAGAAAGGAAAGAAGGAATCGGCATCAATGATGGCCGCAGATCCGGAATAAAGCGGCACTGCTAGCCGAGATGCACACATGATGCGCATGGTACGCGGAAGTCAGGAGCGTCCTAGCGTGCTAAAATGGGATGAATTTCCAAATCCCTTGACCTCTATCTGGTCACCTGGAATACCCAACCCTATACCCATTGCCTGCAGGCATTATTTACACAAGATAAGAATGTTTTACACTATTTTATTCGCATACTAGAACCACACATAGCTGTAGTATAAAAGATGTACCTCTGTAGCTAGTTACCTTAAGCAATCTCTTCCCTGTTTTATTTCGAGCTAAGACGCAGTGTCTAGTAAGAAAGAAGACGAATAAAGGATCAGTTTGACTTCATAGAGTTCGTTTGAAGCCAGAGAAGGCTTAGTTAAATAAAGAGAAAAGTTCTTGAGGACAAGGTCCAAGAATTTAGAAGCCAGAGTGTGCTTAGAGGCCAAGAGAGCGCCTAGAGAAACAGAAACAGAGTCCACAGTGGGCTAGCAGATCGTTCAGAAGGTAGCGCACAGTGCGGCCTTAGTTTCAGACCAGTTCCCAAAGCTTCAGAGCAGCTAGTGGCTTCGAAATTCGAGCTAGCAGTGTCCTAGAGAGTTCCTCTCAAATAAAAACCATAAAATCAATAAAACCGTTCATCCCTGTGATAAAACGAGGCTTGAAACTACCATAAAATGTGTATTTGAATAATCCCTCATACCCACTTTAAACGAACCGCAAGGCGCTGTCTACAAGTCAGCTAGCTAAACAAAACAAACACCATGGAGTACAGCACACTACATATTTCTGAAGCTAGTAGAGCATCACTCGACCTAGTTAGGATCTCGCTCCGCAGTTGTGTGCGTGGTTTAGGTCGCTGAGCACGTAGCGGGTCTCTCACCGGGCACATCTCCTTCGAAGGTTGCTGAGGAGCATGAGCGTCCTAACTCTCGCAAGAGACGCTCGCCTCCTAGTGCTGAACCTAGTGCCAAGGTATGCATCTATTTTTATCTTCTCTATTTTTAGCTGACACCCTATCCAGTTTTCTGCTAAACACGCGGAGGTGGTACATCTCCCATACACGCTAGTTCCCAACATGGATGTTGACAGTGTTGCATATCTCAAGGCTTCCAAGGCCTTGGCTCATAGCTCTGACAAGTCCCCGGCCCGGTCTGATAGTGACTCTTCTAAGCGTGCGCGCACTGAGGATAGCTATGTTTTTGGTGACTCGGCTGTTCTTGTCGAGGGTACATCGTCTTTATATCTTTATGATCAACATTTCTTTTCTAACTTTTCTTTTAACAGCTTCTGACCTCACTGTCAACAACGCGCACTCTCAAGAAGTCTTGGCGAAGGCTTCTGCCCTTGTCGGTTTGCACCACATCGAGTTTCACTTGCAGCACCGCGAGCTCCTTCTCAAGGAGCTTAAACGTATGCAGAATAGCCTCAACCTTGCCTAGCTACTTCGTTGTTACAACTAGCTCGTTCCATAGCCTCAAAGTGGCTTTATAGATTTCTGTTTCACTTGTTGTATGTAGCCTAGCTTGCTAGCGCAGACTTGAATACACTGTCGTCTCTTTTGTGCCTTTTTACTCTTCATCCCACCATAAGTCTTCATCCTCAAACTCTTCCTCTTCCTCTGGCTCTTGCTCTAGCTCGTGCTCGTACTCAGGCTCTTGCCTCCTGCTCGCTTTTTTCCGAGCTGGTGGATCACTGAATATGAGATCTGGGCCTAAGGCTTCATCATCATCCTCTGGTCGCTCAGCTAGCTTCCTCAGAGTCTCTAGATTATGATCAATCACATCTTCTAGGTTGTCTGGAAGCTTTATATGTCACCTAGCGAAATAAGGAATGACTCTAAAGGCTGCCACTTTATTGTGTGAAACCGAGCCATCCATTTCTGCAACTATATAGGCACCTCCTGGGTTCCTAGCCATGACTATCATTGGTCCAAGATATCGCGGCTGCATTTTACGATTCAAAGAGGACTCTACTTGTGTGTTTCTAACTAGCACCAAATCTCCTGGTTTGAAGATGAAGTCTCTTATTTTTGCGGACTGCTTTTCTTCGAACTTAGCTAGTGCATCTCGCTTTATTTTTGAAATATGCTTGCGCATTTCATCTATATGAACTTTATGTTTGGCCAAAGCTCTCACCCTATAACTAACTAGCTCTTCGGTTGTGAGAACCCTGTCAGGTAATTCTACAAGCCATGTCGCTTCCTGTATATCTAGTGGTATTACCGGATGCACGCCCATTACTAGAAAGAATGGTGAACATCCCATTCCTTTTTGGATGGTGATCCTATCCGCCC
This sequence comes from Flammula alnicola, assembly GCA_015499995.1. NCBI lineage: Eukaryota > Fungi > Basidiomycota > Agaricomycetes > Agaricales > Strophariaceae > Flammula > Flammula alnicola. The sequence continues at coordinate 297,019 of JADNRV010000059.1, forward strand.
ATAGTACATGGTGAAAGAATGCAAACCACTTGTTGTTTAATCCTCCCATCGCTTTATACAGCATCTGTCAGATATCCCAATGTGGTCTTTCTATTTTTCCATTTGCGCAAGAGTTGTAGGCAGAGATACTGATCCCTTTTATACCATACTTCTCTTCTAGATATTTGATCGCTTTTATAAATGGTGCTCCATTGTCTGAAATAATCTCTTGAAGACATCCCCATCTACAGATAATATCTTCGAACAACCAAAGTGCGATGTTCCTAGCTGTTTCTGCTCTTAACGGTCTCCCTTCTACCCAAGAAGTCAACGCGCATCTTCCGTGTACTATTTGTCCACAACTCTGCGACTTTGGTGTCATATGCATGGTGTCCACATGTAGTTGCTGGAAGATTGACGGTGTATGCGTCTCAGTCCTAGGAATTAATATCATAGTCTTTTGTCGCTCTTGACACAACTGGCAGGTCTTGACATACCAGTGAACATCGTGTTCAATTTCTGGCCACCAAAATCTTTCCATCAACAAGGTCCTAGTTGCATAAGAACCTCGATGTCCCAAGCTATCATGAGCTGAGTGCATCATATGAGTTCTATGTTCCTTTTCCACAACTAGCTTGTGCGCTTGATTAATATCTCTTCGATACATGCGCCCTTCTTTATTTAAGAAGAAGTTCCTTGCTGTGCGAGTGAAACTATAGTATTCTTTTTCTGTCATGCCTGGTGGGCGCTGCATCGGGTTTTCCAACCAGTGACGAATGAGAGGTAATTTCTCATCCATAGCTTTTCCAGCTGGCGTCCGGTTTCTCTCATCATATTCTTTACTAGCTGCATCCTCCGCTGAGATTTGACCATCCGGAATCTTAGTTCCTAGCATAAACTGCTGTAGGCATTGTTTCTGAGGTTCTGGGACGGCATCTTCACTCATGAATTTCGCAGCTAGCTCTCTTTCGACTCTATTTTCTCTCCTAGCTCGGTCTATTTCGATCTGGAAGCTTTCCAGCAACGTAGCTAGGTTATCATACGGCTCTTCCTCTTTCACTTCATATGTATATCCTCCTCTAGTGTCGATGGTATCTTTGAACTCGTCAAATTCCAAGGGATCCGGGTCAGACTCATATTTCTTCACGAACACCGGGGACCTGAAGGTTCATCCTCATCTGCCTCCGGGTTCTCAAAGACTTCATCTCCTGGTTGCCCTTCTTTGCGAGATAATCTGTCTGCTCCAAAGGTCTTTCCTGCTACATGCTGCAAGGTGAAATGGAACATCATAATATGATCTATCCATCTATTTATAGTAGCATTGGGACCGAGCCCCGGATTGTCAAGCATTCCCTTTAGATATTTGGCATCTGTTTCGACTACTAGCTGTCTTACACTGATCAACTAATAATAGCAAGCGTGCAGAGCCTCTCAATAAGCCAAACAACTCTCGCTTCAGCTGCGAGAATATTTGTTCTCAATCCGTTAATAAAATTGATCCGAACGGGCATAAGCTTTCTTCTTCTTGTCCGTCGGGTCTCTTGATAAATATAGAACCCAACTGCATGCCATGATGTATCACAGCTAGGACTATATTTCCTGGTAGAGAATAGTCTAGTGGTTTAATACATTTGGCTTCTCTGCTCCTTCCTTCAACAACCTCATGCTTTCTTCTTGTTTCGGTCCCCATTCAAAGGGTGTCTTTCCTCTCAACAGCTTTTGTATGTGCTCTGCGCAGCTAGCATAGTCTGTAATATATACTCTTAACAAACCAATGGTGCCAATGAATGAGCGCACATCGCTGATAGTTTTGCATGGACCCCAGTTTGTGATAGCTAGCAGTTTGTCTGGTGATGGCTTTCATCCCTCATAAGAGCAGAGGTGACCCATGACGACTATTTCGGCCGCGCATAAGGTCGATTTATATCCAGAAAATGTTCCTCCGCTATATTTCATCCTCTGGACAATGCGATTTACATTCTGCATGTGTTCCCAGACAAGCGTCGGATTCCTGGATTTTCTTTGATAACCTCATACCCTCCTTTAGCTAGCTCATATCTGTCTTAGGCCTCGAATCAGTACATCATCTATGTACGGTTCGGTGTAGTCCAGTATTTCTTCTCTCAAAATATATGTGACATCTTCATGAAAGATTGGCACAGAGTTGTCCATCCCATTGGCAGAGAAACTAAACGAAGGGCTCCAAAGGGTGTCTGGAACGTTGTCAGATCTCTCGATGATTCAGCTAGGAGCCGTTCATCATATCCAACATATAAGTCCAAGATTCCGCTGCAAGACCGTCCTGAAAATGTTCAGCTAGCGCATCAGCTGCTGGTGGTAAACCTGAATGCGCATAGTCACGGCGTTTAATGGCTCGAGACTATGTACAATTCTAAAGGTTACACCATCTTTCTTCATGACGGTGAACCATCTGATCTGTATGATGAGCTAGATGGTTCATAGGTCTTGGCTTGAATCTTTGTCCAAATAAAGTCGCAGACCTCTTTGTGCATTCCCGGTGGTATTGGAATATTCTTCAATACCCAGGGTTTATGCTCTATTGTAGGAATCTCTACCGGCGGGAAGAATTCAGATTTGAATCTCCCTTTTTCTGTGTCATCCCAGGCGAATCCTTCATTTTGTTCCATCATTAATTGGTGAACTAGCTTCTTTTCTTCTGGCCAGAGAAAGTCCCCTGCATGCGCCTTGTCGATTATCTTTTTCCTCTCCTCGGTGTACCTCCCTGTGGGTGTAAACTCCGGGGATTGGGACTCAACTGTGGCATATCAGCTAGCGGGTCTCCCTTGATGTCCCGTATAATTCGGAATTTATCTGGAAGCTCTTGGTACACTGGTCGCACTTTAGTGGCCACAGGTTTATATTTCTTCCTGCTAGCACACTAGCCGTCTCAGTTTCTTCCCCTAGTTCGTATTCTTTTACATCTGGCCCTCTGTTTATTGGGAATATTTCTTGCCCAAACACTCCCCTAGGTTGAGGAATACTTGGTTCCGTTCCCTGCTGATAGACCGTCTGATACAAGTACTTATGCACTTTCTCCCGGTCATTGTCCTCTACTGCCGACTCCAATATTCCTTGAGCTAGGTACGCATTCCTCAGCTCTTTCTTTTTAAAACTTTTGCTATCGAGAGGGGTTGTGTATCCTATGATTTGGATACTCCCATCTCGATCATCTCTTTCAATCATTAGTGCGACCTCTCCTTGATAACTCATCAACTCATCGAGGGTTGAAAAGAACTGTCGGGCTGCTTCTTTAGAATGCCCGGTGGTTGTCCTCTATCGTACGTGGGCATAGTAATTTTTCTAGACGTGTTTGGGTCTGTGATAGTGAGGAGCTGAGTGCCGTCTGGGGCATTCTTCACCTCGCTAGATGTTAGACATTCAAACGGTCGTCCTAGTAGCACCTTGTACGCCGGGTTCACCATTACATGTACTTGGAAATATAAAGTTATTTCTCCAAACACAAATGGCACATTCCTAGCTAGTCCCAATGTCTTCTCAATTTGCTTATTGGCGCTCTGCATATGTATAATAATCGCAGGGTCCCAATTAAGTCTGAGTTTGACTGCCGTATCCTTTCCCATTGAGATGATTTGCGAACCACCATCCAATAATGCTTCCTCGGTGGCCACCCCGTTGATCACAGGATGTACCGCCTTTAAAGGGTGCGATTCCTTTGCCACTAGCAGCTTCCTAGGTTCTTCACCCGGAGCTAGCTCGTTCAAATACTGCACAAAGGGATCTTCTATAACAATGGCTCCTTTTGGTAAGCCATCGCAATCCATTGCAAGCACTCGATACTTAGGCGGCGGTAAATCCTCTGCTAGCATATATTGTGGTAATGGTTCCTCCTTCTCATAGTCGGTTACCACTTCCTCTTCTTCTCCCTCTTCTATCATTGTCACCTTACGCGTCTCAATATTGGTTGGTACACGCCTAGCTGAGAATTCTTTTACAAATTTCTTCTGCATCTGGCTGTTCGCCACGCCCAAGAGCTGCGCTTGAGTGAGTTCAACTTTCAACTGCTTTAGTTGTTCCACCATTTCACCGATATCGACTTCATCTTCAATAGGCGCCCGGTGTTTATATGCCGGACCCTTCTTTTCCACATTAGGAATTGGCTCATCCCTGGGCTTCGGTCTCATTTTGACAACCTTGACAGGGGCGGTACGTCAATGTACGGCATCATCTTCGGCTTCGGCTGCGCCACAGTCTCAGGATTAACCTCGGCGATCTCGAAGTCCACCCGTTTCTGCTTCGATTTCGGGGCGCTGTCCTCTGTCGCGGAGCTAGCTCCTCTTCTCCTCATCACTACTCTCTATTTCCTCTACGTGTTTCTTTTTATTTATGTCCTCCGGCGCTGTCAGTCTAGGAGCAGTCGCTTTCTGTCTCCTAGTACCCGCTTTTGCCTTCATCGAACTCAATCGAAACCTGGATCCTCAACTTCTCCTCTAGGTGGCTGCCCCGACCTAGTTAATACTAGCATGGTCCCCTGTTTTTCCGCAGCTAGCAT